>JANHGB010020991.1:0-26295 GCA_026283785.1 Coracopsis vasa | reverse complement strand
CATGGACCTCCATGGGCTGCAGGGGCACAGCTGCCTCACCATGGGCTGCACCATGGGCTGCAGAGGAATCTCTGCTCTGGTGCATGAAGCACCTGCTGCCCTCCTTCTGCACTGACCTTGGTGTCTGCAGAGCTGTTCCTTTCATGTTCTCACTCTTCTCTAGAGCTGCAGTTGCACAATTTTTTGTCCCCTTTTCTTAAACACAGAGACGCTACCACCGTCACTGATGGGCTCGGCCATAGACAGTGATGAGTCCATCTTGGAACTGGCTGTCATTGGCTCTATTGGACATTCTTACAGAAGCCAGCCCTGTAGCCCTCCTGCTACCGAAACCTTGCTTTGCAAACCCAATACATATTGATATACTGTGGAGAGATTTAGTCACCCAAATGAATTATGACTTTGTAAACTGTTTGCTGGTTTATTTTCTTTATAAAATTAACAGCAACATATATGACAATCAAAAATTTTATTTAATATTCATGTATTTTAAATGACGTATTTGCATATGATAGTTTGTAATGCCTAAAAAAGATTTCTAAACTGAAAGTGTGAAATTTCAATGTAGGTTGCAGCCATAGAACAGCTGGAAGAAAGTAAAAATACAATAGAAAATCTCTTGGATTGGTTATCAAATGTGGATAAAGAAGCAGAGTACGGCCAGAAGTTCAAGCAGGTGATAGAACAGAATGGAACACACTATGAAGAGGGAGATATGAAGGCTTTGGAAGGAGAGGAGGATGATGTCAATGGTAATCTGTTGGAAATTCAGCAAGACATTGAAACTCGGGTGGATGGACTAGTAAAAAGCACAGAAGATAATCTGAACCAGCAGTATCAGAAAGTCAAGGTACTGTTCCTGGGTTTATGCAATGCTTAAGTGCTAAGCTTTTCAGTCCTCATTCAACATGAGTGAATTCAGTCTCATCCTTTCTGTCATAGACTTTGGGACAGACACTAGGAAGTTTGTGACATACAGCGGTAGGAATTTCAGTAGTTAGAATGTATTGGAATTTGTCACTTTTTTTGCTGTTACTATGGTTGTTTCCTGCAAAATAAGAAAAAGGACATATTCTGCAAGGTAAATGTTTGGAATCCTAATGGTGAGTCCATTTTTAATTTTTATAGTGAAAAATTAATGCAGGTAAATGAAATAAGAAAAGCAGCAACATAAATTCATAACCTTTATGTGACTTCTTAAAAAATCTTTGTAATAGCCAAAGATTCAAACCCCTGCGATTCCCTGGGAACACTGGTTGCCAATAGCTGCAAATAAAGGTTTGCTGAAATTACATTCCCTGTAACTTTAACATATGAGCAAAGCACTATTTGTAGGCCTCAGAAGGATGAATTATGTAAAACCACAGTGCAGCATTTTAAAAATGGGTTTTCCAGGTAAGATAATTGGAAGCATTTAAAATAATAAAAGCTCAGTTTTATGGGTTTTGTTGACATACAGTTGAGCAGCCAAGAACTTTTAGGTGTGGTTCGATGGCCATGTTGATGAAAACAATTATGCTGATAGCTGATACTTGGATTTTCTTTCTTATGAAAAAAAAGGGGGGGAACAGAAACCTAAGAAAATAAGAGCATTTGGTTTTGTGTACATTATGCTTTTACTTCCACTTTTTCAATAGTTCTTTTCTGCACCTGATGCCTACAGGATACTTGCTCACTGTACTCATAGAAGAAAAGCATACCGATCTATTTTACATAGCTGTTTTACATGGAAGTAGAAGACCTTCAAGAACGGAGTTTTGATTTCTTTGTTTTGTTTTTTGGGGTTTTTTTTTGTTTATTTGTTTGTTTGGTTGTTTTTTTTAATGTATTTGAAATAGAGTTTTTATTTGGCAGACAGTTCTAGTTCCTATGACTTTATTTTTTTATGCGATTGAAACTATTTACACATGCATAGAATGTGTCTTGATTTCCAGTGTCAGAAGGACTGAGTATATTTGATAAGAATCACTGCTCTTGAAACTGAAAAATCAAGTTAAAATAATTGAATAATAATGTTTGTTCACTCAATATAAGAAGAAAGTATCTGTATTCTCTTTACCGTTTAGTGCTTTCATTCCTTTTGGTCTGTTTGCCTGAAGTGATAGCTACAATGTACGTAACACGAAACAGAGCAGCTTTGATTTGGGAAGTTGCCTACCTTTGACTGCTTTTTTTGATAAATCCTATTTTGAGACAGGGAATTAGGGAAAGTTTGATCACACTAAGCACACTAAGTGTTCAGTAATAAACAAATAATTTTTACTAGGAAAAAAAATGGAAAAGATTGATAATACCCACTTTTACTGTTCTAGACAGAGTATAGGGGGAAGTGTTTGTGTGGTGTATATATGTCCTAGTATTTTTGAATTCCAGTGATATTTGAAGATTCCCACTAAGTCATAGGCTGTGTACCTGACTAAAATTGCCATTGGATGTTTCATAAAATTTTGAAACTGCACAGCAATATGACCAGGAGTCACTCTTTCACTTAAATTTCAAAATGTGGGTTTTTTTTAATAAATAATATGAAAATAAAGAAAGCTTTTTGTCATTTTGATGGCCTTTATTTTACTCATTGTTTCCAAGGAACTATCTGAGAAGGTGCTGGTCATTATTTATTCTTTCTTTTCTTGTAGGCTCAACATGAGAAAATTATTTCCCAGCAGCAGGCTATCATAATAGCAACTCAGTCTGCTCAGGCACTGCTTGAGAAACAAGGACATTACCTTTCCCCTGAAGAAAAAGACAAGATGCAAAGGAACATGAAAGAGCTGAAGGCTCAGTATGAGACTGCTTTAGCTGAATCAGAACGGAAAATGAAATTGACTCGTTCTCTAAGAGAAGAACTTGAGAAGTTTGATGCAGACTATAGTGAATTTGAAACATGGCTGCAGCAGGCAGAACAAGAACTTGACAATTTGGAGGCAGGTGCTTCTGACTTCAGTGGTATTATGGTCAAAATGAAAAGGCAAAAGAGTTTTTCAGAAGATGTTATATCTCACAAAGGTGATTTACGGTATATTACAATTTCTGGACAAAGAGTTTTAGATGCTGCAAGGTCATGTAGCAAAAGAGATGGTGTGAAGGTTGACAAAGATGGTATTGATACTTCGGCTACATATACTGAAGTGCAAAATAAATTGGAAAGTGCTTCAGATCGTTTCAAATCTCTCTATACTAAGGTAAGATTTATTTATACTGAGTAGGAAAGACTACTATAATTTTGAATCTCATGTTGAAAGGGATTAGCTGGTGGAACAAGTACTGTGAGAATTTGTAAATTCTTTGATTTGTAGGGTCAGGTAACAGAATAAGATATTTTCTAGAAGGTTGCTTTAGTCAAGTGCTGGACTGTTTAAGGTCTGAATGGATGAAATTTTCTAAATTGTGTTGTAAGGGAGAAATGGGATTAGATTTCTCCATTGTTCTTTCCAGCCTTAAACAAACTCTTTCAGTTTATGACTGAACAGGAGACCTGAGTAACATTTTGCAGTGGAAATAAATTGTGATACTTTTAGATGGATAATATTTCTTTAAGTTCCTTGTGAAATTTCCCACAACTGTTTATTTACTTGGCTTCTTACTAATAAAATCAGTAGAGAGAGAGACTATGCCAAGATTAACATTCAAAATTTCAATTTGATTTTTATCCTGAAATAGTTTGTCCCAATGTGACCTTTGTTGTCAGCACTTGGCTTGCAAGAGCATAGTGATTTGAGGATAGCAATTCTTTTCCACTGTTCTGCCAGATAAACATTTTATCCTTAACAGTCTGAGCTTAGTCTCTAACTAATGGGAAACTAGCAGTGCAAAATCCTCTATGTACCTTAGCGAAGGAAGATAATCCAGCTGTTTGTGCCAGGTGCACATATGGAATCTTTCTGATAGAACTAGACAAACATCACCAACTGGTCTCACATGCCAAATTTCCTGCTGTTTTAAGGGAAACAAAGTGTTGTTTGATACTGATAATATTCTGCAATTTTAAACTTTTGACATAATGATGAATTAAACCATTTAAGAGGGAGCTGCTGTCAGTATCCTTTTGACTATGCCATTTTGTAATTTTCTAAGATCATAGGTTCAAACTCCTTAGTAGGGCTTCAGTGTCCACTGATACAGTGCTGGTCTGCAGCAGTTGCCATCTTTGTATGGGAATTTTCATCACTTTAACGTTATTCTTGCTGAGAAATGTAAATTCTATAAAGACATGGATTTGATCACTGAATTACAAAAACTGTGTAAACCCTGTTCTCTCAAACAGTTTGTGAAGCAGGATCTCCATTTACAGAAACACATTTTCAGTTTTCACTTACACAAACAGGGAAGCTAAAAGCTCGTATTAACATGTTAGATTTCCTCCAGTTGATTTATTGGATTAGTTTGAGTGTGAATCTAGATTTCATCACAAACTTTTCAGAGAGCTTATTTTTATGTGCATAACAATCCTATGCCAACAGCTTGATTTGTGGTCTTAGATTTGTCAACTCACCAAATTCTATCCTTTCCAGACATACTTCTAGCACAGACATGATAGACATACTTTAAACATTTGTCCATAAATAAGGAGAGCAAGTAGACTTTTCTTATTAAATTGAGTCTTGAAAGACTGACTTCTAAAAAGTGAGATCTACAATTTGTGAGATCTTCCAAGTTGTAAATGGCTTTGTAGTAACTGTTTTGCCTTTTGTAAAAGCTTCTTGCTTTTAATAAATATTTTTATTGCTTTCATTTTTATAGATCTGTATTCACACACATGCACATGATTTTATAGGCTTATATGTTGAAAGAATCTTAGTCAGTCAACTGGTTATGAAAATGAGTGCATTCTATGTTTGCCCACCAGGTGGAGATCAAGTGCCATATATAAGTATGAAAATACAGTGTACGGAAGGTTCAGACTATAAATATTGAAAGTAGCTGTTTGTAAATATTATGATTTGATACAGTCAGATTTGCTTGTTAAATATCTCCAAAAAGTCTGAAAGAGTTCCACTGACCTTTTTATGTGATGATTCACTGTATATATTTTGGGGCATGCTAGCATATAGGACTAATAGGATCTTGGTCAGATGACATTCTTAAGTGACCAAAACAAAGTGTATGTGAAATACTGAGCCATATCACTTTGGATTCACTATGCAAGTAGAGTATTTATAAGAGCAATATTCTGCTGTCTGTAGTTTAATGAACATACATGTGTCTTCTGTTTTTGAAAAAAATTCTAGTTTCCATTGGCTACGATTTTGGTGTCAGAGTGCTGATAAAGAATCTTTACATTGATGGGTCAAAAAGTATTGCTAATGCTTTTCCTATTCTAGTATAATGGGTTAGATTCCAGTTTCCTACCTGCATCAGTGAATTCAACCTAACTCACACTTGAGGAGCACAAACTGGGATGACCTGCGTAGCCTGTCCAGCTGTCATGTTCAGAAATCAGTTTGACAGTGGAATGATGATAGGAAAAAAATAATGCAGTATTTCAGGAAGGAAAGTATGACCTTCAGATTGGTATGAAATGTAGTACACATTTTAACGCCTGGGTATTTGCTTGTTTGTTTTCTACTCTTTTAGTGTAGCATCCTTGGAAATAACCTTAAAGACCTGGTGGATAAATACCAGCATTATGAAGATTCATCATCTGGACTTTTGTCAGCTCTCCAGGCCTCTGAAATAACTGTGAACAAACAACTATCAGAGCCAATTGCAGTGGATCCCAAAAATCTCCAGAGACAACTAGAAGAAACCAAGGTGAAAAGCTTTAAAAAGCAGAAGTACTTCTGTCTTAAAAGGAGCTGCTTTCTGTCTGAAAAGTAGGCTAATCTAATGTAATCCAAGTGGCTGCAGGCCAAATTCTTGCCTTGCACATGGGCATGCAGCTATCATAGTTCTGAAATTCAGCTGTTCAGAGTGTTACCTGAAAAGCACGAGGGTGAAAAAAAATGAGGGACCAAGGTGCCATTAGGAGTGATGAAAGCAAGATGTTTTTCTTATCACTTATCAAAAGATAGGGTGAAACCTGGGAAGTTTTTGAACTAAGAAAGGATTTAGTGATTGCAGTTTGCAATAGAGGAGGGCTTGGGACAGACTTCCTGATAGAAAAGACTATTTGATGTTTGTTGTCTGTGACCTGCTTTTTTATGTTCACATTTGTGCATTACTGCATTGTGAAAGGGATCTTACTGGATAAGCAGTGTGCTGTGGCCAGCCTGTTTGCCTGCTCCAGTTGTATCCAGGGCTATATGCCCTGCAGAGAGTGACTGTAACATAATCTGCACTGCACAGAAAAACAGTATTTTGTTTTGTTTTTGTGCACTACCCTCCACCCTGAGAAAGTAACTCACAACTTTATGTATATCCTAGTGGAGGCAAGACAGGTTGATGATGGAGACTGAAGGTAGAACTCCAGTTAGTTGCGTAAAATGTAGGTTTACAGAAGGCTTTAGGAACCCAGCTATAAGGTGAGCTACATAAAGTTTCATACAGTCTGTCGTCTTTGAACTGAATCTGACATGGTCATGAACACGTTCATTCATCTGTACTATAAAAAATGCAAGATTATTTTTCAGTGAGCAAGGCTGTTAGTTGAGCATTTCCTCACTGATTTTGTCTGTGCTATGTGGAGTGTCACTGAAGGTCTGATATGTTTACTATTGACAAATGATAGTCAGTGGCTCTTGGAAAGTACATGCTTTAACCAATTTCCCATGCATCTGCCTGAGAAGTAGTTACCTTTACCACATAGTATCTTTCAAACCTGCCGTTGGTATTGCCAAACACTTTGGTGCATGACACATGAAAGGAGACAAATCCCAGTGATGTTTTAAGATGTCAAAATTGAAAGTGTAAATGTTGAACTCCTGACAGTGGAACAATCTAGGTACCTTTGTGCTTCCAAGCGCTGGAAAAGTAGGAGTAACACCAATTACAATTTGAAGCTTCGTTTAAACTTTTTGTTTCTTATGCCAAAGAGAATTATATCCTATATAATGCCAATTTTCATGCAAGTAATACAAAAGGAGTGAGTACTGGGGTTCTTTGTGAGACGCCTACATGGATTACTTGCCACACAAAAGACTACTCAATGAATATGAGCTTGGAAAAAGGGAGAGGGTACAATGTGTCAAAAGATCCAAAGCATCAGAAAAAACAGGAGGCTGAAGAAAAAAAGCCAATTAACGAAAGCAAAACAAAGAGTATTTTTGACAAAGTCAGGTGTTGCAACTAAGAGCTGTCTCTCGTAGGCAGCACATGCAGCTGATAATCCAGCTAGACACAGACCTTGGCACCATGGTGGGGTCTAATCTTTTTATAGGGATTAACTGTTCTTCAGTGCTCCTAGCATCAGCTTGCTTGCTTTCTGACAGCATACAAGGTTTTCTGGTAGTTTTTGTTTTGTTTTCTCCCTCCGCAAGTACACTGTATTTGTCTAGTATAAGGAAAAATTCTTCTCAGGTCTATCTGAGTTTTATTGTGTCAAGTGGGTCAGTAAGACCCACTATGCTATGTTGTGGCATACTATTGTGTTCTGGATACCAGTGCTGAATGCGCTGATATGCCTTTTTTTTCCTGGCAGGGCAAATAGGTTTACCTTCTGAGTCATATATTCATTGAATTAGTATGTACCAAAAAATAAATGAGAAGTCCATTCATTTTGGACTTGTATAAAGTAAGAAATCAAAACAAAGATACATCATATACACTAGCACAGATGCCTGAAATAATTTAAAGACTATTGACCCTAAAGTACTTTTATACACTGGGGAGAGAAAGACACTTTCAGAAGTTGTTTCAGCCTTCCTGTCTTTTTCTATTGACTCTGGAGCAAGTGACTGTTGGCCTAGTCTCTAAACCTGTGTTCCTTGGTTACACGGACAAACCTAGGCATAATGCAGTGACACTGGCCCCAGGAGATTCCTGAACTGTGAAGTCAATAATTTTGTTTCAGTCTGTTGTTGTTTACAGTACGATATCAGCCTGATCCTTTGTCAATGCAAGTGACATTGAACATGTGACTACTGCAGATGACTGTGTTTCCCCCCAACCCCCAACTGTAGTCTAATGCTGAGTTGAAAAATACAATTATTTTTCTTCTGGATAGTATATGAGTCTATACAAGTGGTCTTTAAAAGCAATTAATCAAAAGACACATTTCAAAGTTACATGCAAGAAATCAGTTGAGTCAGAGAAGTACTGTACAACAGAAGATGAAAAAGATGGCGAATAAACTAAAACAAGGGCCAGAAAGTCCACAGCCACTGGTGAAGATTCTTCTTAGAAGAGGTCACAAGTTGAGTTAGTTTATTCTCATCACTAAGTGTAAGTTGTATGGTGTATCCTAAGCCTTGCAAATGTAACTACTAGCTGTACTGAAAAGTAGAACTGATAATTGTGGAATTTTACAGGTTCTTCAGGGACAAGTTTCAAACCACCAAATTGCTGTAGAAAAACTGAAAAAAGCTGCTGAAGTGTTATTGGATACAAGGGGAGAGTTGATGCCGGACAAAGATGAGATTCAGAAAACACTGGGTAAAATGTTTACTTTTCTTAATACCTCTTTTTATCACTTGTGTCTGCATGCAGGTACTGGAAGTGACAAAATACAGCATTTTAACATTCTTGTGTCATCGTTCAAGTCCATGTTTTGCTGAGTCATAAGCTATTACAACACAGTAACTTCATTGTTGGTCTGTCTCCTACATTGATCCATGTGATTTTCAATTAAAAGTTGTCATTTTTATTTTTACAACCTCCCACCTCCACCCATCTCCCCGAAATAGGGATTATGTTTAATTCTCATGTTACTGATGGGCATGCCAAACAGAGGTAGTTACTTGCTGAAGATCATAAATCCTCCAGTGGGAAGGAGCATGGTAAGGTTCAAGGAACTGACTCCAATTTTATATTTCCAAGTAATTATTTGGAGTTTGCTTAGCCAAGGAACTTTTTCCTTCTGACTTCAAGAAGCTGTCTGTGATGGGGTTGACCTTGGCTGGCTGTCAGATGCCCACCCAGCTGCTCTCTCTCTCCTGTTGCCCAACAGGATGGGGGTAGAAAATAAGATGGAAAATGGCATAGGTTGAGATGAAGACAGGGAGATCGCTTACCAATTGCAAGTCATGGGCAAAACAGACTTGACTTGGGGAAAATTAAATTTCATTTATTGCCAAATAAGACATGTTTCAATAGTGAGAAACAATGACCCATTAAAGCAACACCTCACTCCCACCTGCCTTTTTTTTCCAGGCTCACCATCACTTCTGTTTTCCCAGCTACTCATACCTCCTCCCTGCCAAACAGTGCGGGGTGGATGAGGCCATTGTGGTCAGCCCAGTAACAGCTCCTCACACTTTTCACCTGCTCTACTGTAGGTCCTCTCTATGGGCTGAAATCTTTCAGGATAATCATGCTGCAGTTTGGGCTCTCTATGTGCTGCAATTCCTTCAGGGAATATCCACCTTCTCCAGCACGGGGTCCTCCATGTGCTGCAGTGGGGTTATATGCTTCAGCATGGTCATCCACAGGCTTCAGGGGAATCTCTGCTCCTGGAACACGTTTTCCCATTCTTTCTTGTCTAAACTTGATGTCTGCAGGGCTGCTTTTCACACTTTCTTTTCCCTTAATTCTCAGTCCCAGACAGTACTTTCCTCTTTCTTAAATACATTTTCTCAGAGGCACCACCAGCTTGGCTGAGGAGCTCCGCTCTGCTCTGTGGTGGGTCATTTGGAGCTGTCTGGAACCACTTGTGTCTATCATAGGGCAGCCTCATGCCTCTTCTCACAGAGGCCCAAAACCTTGCCACCTACACCCAATACTCTTTCCTATCAGCTGTGAGAAGTAGCACAGCATGACATTCACCACTGTCTGAAGTTTGAAGACTCTCTATGTGTATCACACAACTTATCTCTTACTGGAATCCCATAAGTAAATTGCAGAGCAACAAAATAAAACAAGCATGGGCTTGCCTCTTAGGAGCTGGTGATGAAATTCCATGGGAGATACATGGAACTTGTAACTTTCAGAGGCTTATCCCAAAGTGTTGAAGATCGAATGAAGAACCATCTGGAAGAGCCTTGCAGCTCTAACAATAACATAAGAGACATAATTGTAGAAGAGCTGTCTTACACTATTGTATTTCTTGAGAACAGTCAACAGCTGTCAAAAGCTAGACCTGCATGGGAACCAGCTTCTGAAAGCTGGGAAGTACAGCTGTAAGCTGCTCCTTCATTTCCCTTCTCCTGTGGGCTTCTTGGCTCTATTTGAAGATTTTGATCTTTGCTTGTGTGTTTTTTTTCTGAATAAAGCTGATGCTTTTGCTTCATCCTGATATTGGCAATATTTGACTCACACCTCATAAGAACTTGTAAAATGAGTTAAAAGCTTAGTTTTACTAAAGGAAAACATTTAAGTATATTTTCTCTTTATCAGATGATATTGTGGAGAGGTATGACAATTTATCCAAATCAGTGAATGAAAGGAATGAGAAGCTCCAAATAACACTGACAAGATCCCTAAGTGTGCAGGATGGCTTGGATGAAATGCTGGATTGGATGGAAGGAGTTGAAAAGAGTCTTGAAGAACAAGATCAAGTGCCTTTGAATTCTGCTGCTATTCAGGATATTATTAGTAAAAGCATTGTAAGTAGCATTCTTTGAAAAAAGAAACATTTGTTTGATAATTCAGAATTCAAGAAAGAATTAAAATCTTAGTTTAGCACCTACAGCAGATTCCAAATACTTAATAAAGAGGACTGTTTTGTGAAGTGAAGCTGCACATAAGGATTTTTGTACCTGAAACAGATCTACACTGATGATCTAGCTGTACTGATTTGTTGCTTCCTATGGTCGACCAGTTTCAATTCTTAAAATTTACTTACAAGCAATACAAAGTAGTTCTTGTTTGTTTCAGATGCTAGAGCAAGACATTGCGGGCCGCCAAAGCAGTATAAACACCATGAATGAAAAAGTTAAGAAGTTCACAGAAACATCAGATCCATCCACTGCATCCACACTGCAAGCTAAAATGAGTGAACTTTCAGGACGATTTTCTGAAGCAAGTAACAGACATAAAGAGAAGCTTATGAAAATGGAGGAGTTGAAGACTAAAGTGGAGTTATTTGAAGGTCTGTCAGAGAAACTTCAGTCATTTATAGATGAGAAAAACCAGGCACTCAGTGAGACAGAGGCACCAAGAAAGGATGTTAGTGAAGTGTCGCAATATATGCAGGTACTATAACATTCCATTTGTATATATTGTGCATTTCTAGTTTAACTCATCTAAGTGGTTGAATAATGAATAAGGCATGCTTGTTTCCCAACTTCAGTTGGTTAGCTAAAATCAAGAATTCAGTTTTGAACAAGTGATTGTAAAGTCTAATATGAAGAATGTAATTCTATTTTGCAGGAAGCTAGTGTCGAATTGGCACAACATAAGAAGGATCTAGAAGTTTTGCAACAGCTTCTTGAAGAACTTTCATTACGTGCGCTTCCTGGAGATAAAGCACTAGTATTAGAAAAAGTAAATGCTTTGTCAAGGAAGTTCAGGGAGGTAGAGGAGACTGTAAAGGAAAAGTAAGTTGAATAATGAAAGTGTTTCCACTTTGGCTAGTAATACGGTGTGAATGTTGTGATGACTGCTGTCTTCTCGCATGCAATCTCAAGAGATTGTAGTTAACCACTTTGTAAGAGAGCTTTCTAATTTAAAAACGAAAAAAGATTCTATTTGGAAATGCCTCTGTAGTAAGTCTCTCTGGTTCAAGAGCTCTAATGTGGGCTGTAAAGACAAGTGCTCTTTAAATTTTGTGACATTGACTGGAGTCCTGTCAGTTCCAAGAAAACCCTACTTCCGCCCTTCTCTGATAGAAAATAAATTGCTGCTTGTGCAAAATGCATTAGAGTACTGTTTGGAATCAGGCTGCTGGAGAAATTATTACAGCTTCCATATAAACTTCCTGTACAACAAGACTAGATTTTCCACATTCTGCTCATATCCATAAAATTAGCTTTTGTGACTCTTTGAATTTGGGAATAGCAATATCAGATTGATAATACCTGTTGGGTTGATTATCAGAAGGAACATTGTCATTCCTTTAATTGTCTTTAATTGTCTAGAGAAGAGGATGTATCATCTTGTCAGAAGCAAATGGATACTTTTGAGCTCCTTGTAGAATCATTAAAAAAATGGATAAAAGAGGCGACAGAACGAATTCCAGCAGCACAGCCCTCTCTGAATACAGAGGAATTAAAGAAACCTTTGGAAGATACATTGGTAAGACATTGTAGAGGGAAAGTGGGATACAGCTGAAGGAAATAGGGCATCTATTACTAACTGAAGAATACAGACTTAAGTTGTAAGCAGTCACAGTGATTGGGACAAGGGAGCTTGCTGTCTGTATTTACATTCCCATTTCCTTTGCATGTTTGGGTATACTTCAGGGGAAGTAGCAAGGTTGTTTCTTTCTCTGTACTAATTTTTTTAAGTCTGAAATCAGTTTTGTAATGAACAAATTACTGTCTTTCTTAACCAGAACTTAAAAGATGAATGGACATCAAAAGCACCTGAACTGCAGAAAATGAATAGCAGAGGAACATTGCTGTGTAATCTAATCACTGCTGTGACTTCTCCTGCCAAACTGAGAGCAGTTGCAAAGTCAGGTATGCACCTTCACCTCACTTCAGAAAACTTCTGATGGTGAAAAATGGACTTACTGTGAGTAGTGTTCAGTGCTTCACATACCCACAAGTAGGAGAAATACAAACCCTGCTTTTGCAAACACTGCACACCATTGCTGCCACAGAGGTACCTCCTTAATGACCATAAGGCTATTCTGTGTGACACCAAAGAAGCATATAAAGGTTTACAGAGTCATGGACTTTTTGTTAGAAGGGTGATGAGGACCTGTTTTATCGAAAAAGTGAGCCTACTCATCCTGATACGATAGCGTAATTAATGCCAGTTAATGATTTAGTGGAAACAACAGCATGAAAGGGAATCAGCTCCATATCTCAGCATGACTTTTCTGGGCCAAGATGTATTTCCGGTCTGGAGCTTCAGCTAAGTCTTTTTTACTGGTAATCTGATTTTATAGACAGCAGATCCATTTCTATGATTTTCTGTACTCTACTGTTTAAATGTTAATTTGTTTTACATAAACCAGTAATTCTGCTAAGTATCATTCAAGCCATAGTTCAAGGCATGTGGTACCTAAGGTGTTCTAATGGCCACAAGCGCATTTTCAGTCAGTTCTTGAACTAGGTCTGGAAACAGATTCATGTGCGTTGGCTTTCACTGGTCATCTGCAAAAGACTGGGATGGTAGGGACTGCCAGAGGATATCTATTTGGGAGAGTAGAACACTTTCTCAGATCTCTTTGTGGTAACTGTCTCTGGTTTCATTCTTGTTTGAATTTTAAGTAAAAAACATTTGAAGAACATTTTGGAATCTTATATGGGATATTTGGCCTCCTTCCTTGGCCCCTTTCTCTACTCCTTTGTATCCAGATAGAAAAATAATGGAATAACTAGCATATGAGAGCAGCTGAAATCCTCCAGATGAGAGAGTATTTGCCCTCCTGGACAAGAGTTGTACTGTGTATCACTTAATCACAGTTATAAATATTGGAGTCCAGCTAACAGAGCATGAAGATTTACAAGGCTCTGGCTGGGGCCTGTGACTTCTCTTATCTGGTTTGTTTTCTCTTGCCATCTTCCAGCTGCCACTAATGTGGTCCTCACTGTCCAGCTGGTACTGTGGGGTGGATGCCTTTTCCAAGGCAACCATTAATCTTTCTCTGTCAATTGCTCATCTGGGAATACATATATGCAGAGGAGCAGGAAGTGATTCTCCTTGCAGTTCTCCGTAGCTTGACCATTTGCCCTAGCTCTGTGGTCTGATAGCATTTTACAAAGCCCATGTAGCCTTGGGTCCAGAGACTTTGAAACTATGTTTAACTAGTAGGGCTTACCTGGGTGAGTAGCTGCCTCCAAGTGGTAGTAATGACTCCACATTGCAATCCCTGTCATGTGCTTATGACAAAATAGGGAGGTATTTGTCCAGTTGGTAGCAGTGCTTCTAAACCAGCCATTAACCTAGCACTGCCAAGTCCACCTCATGTCCCTGCACACCACATCTACATGTCTTCAAAATCCTTCCAGAGGTGGTGACTCAGCCACTTCCCTGGTGGGTACAGGTGTCCTGAGTAAGCAGTGCCTTTGGATGTGGTGTCTGCGATGACCACTTTTGTGCTGCTTTGCTGTGTAATGTTTAGTGCTCTTCTCAGAGTCTCAGTGTTTGCCAGCTAGCCATTTCACAGGCCATACCCATACCGAAGGCCATATCCAAAGATGGCTAGGTAAAATCTTGTTCTCAATAGGCAGTAGGGAAGAGGTTCCTTTTGGAGAGAGGAAGGAAGTGATGTTATCCATATGGATGCGATTAGGCATCATAGTTAGGGCATAGACCTTTGTCTACTATAGTAATTTATTTAGCAGAGTATTGTGAAAGCTAAGACTGCTAATATATCATGCCTATGTGCATACTTGCATGTGCATCCATGTGCACACCCATCCGCTATGCACATGCTGTGCATATGTGGTACCACTCACATTACTAGGTGACTGGAGCATCTTTAAGCATAGAACAATTTTAAAATATTTAAAGGCTGGAAAAAAATGGTTATTACAAGGTTAGCATTCAGATATTTCTTTAATGCTATGTGTCACATAATGCTATGTGTCACACTGTTTTGAAGAGGAAATGCAGTGCTGGGGTTTTGGTGGGAAAAGGTCCAAGTAAGCATGGGATTTCATCTCTCTTAATCCACAGGTGGCACAATGTTAAATGGTGATGGAGGAGCTCCAGGAACTCAGGATTTCCTGAAAAATAAAGGTCAGTAAAAATTTCAGGATGTGATAAAGAAATGTGCTTGCCAATTACTGTTAAATATTTAAGTATATTTTTAAAATATTGTACGTAAATCTGCTTGTAGCGGTCACTAGTAGACTGAAAATTCACATTATCATAACGTAAGGCAACTATGTTGACTAGGGCATGATACTAAAATGAATTGTAAAAATACCTTCAATATTTTCTTTGAAGACAGATCAAATCTGGGTGTGTTTTCTGAATAGATATGCACTTCTATAAATGTATACAGGGGTAGTTGTTTTAATATAACACATGGCTTTGGAGAAAATTCTAGTATGTGTGTATGTGGTTTGAAACTTCTTAACACCCACCAGTGTTCACAACACTCACATACACAGACATACAAAGACACCCATTTTACTTACATTTTTATCACTGTATATGACCAACCCTTTTACAGAAACAAAGGAATTGACACAGGCACTTTATATGTGCTTATGCATACCACATCCCAAGTCTGCAGTGTCTGCTCTCCTAAACTATAGTCTACTTAATACACCATCTGCCTGCTGTGCTCTCTCAGTGATAAAATACATTTATAATGATATATGAATGGTGAGCAAAAAATAATTGCTGCACTGTTAGGCTGTCATGTAACTAACTAAACTGCAGTCCAGTATGTTCAGCTTTTTGTCATGGAATTGTTGCTTAAAATACTAAAATAACAATGGGTAGAAAGATCGAAAGGTATTTGTTTACCTGAAGCTGTTGCAACTAGGAACTTATATTAGGTCATTCAGATGTAGTGTTACCACTTTTAGAGTGAATTGGAAATAACTTTTAACATGTTCAGTAACTTCTTATTTGGGGACTATTAGCTATTGTAATTCAGAGCACTGTTTAGAAGTTCTTGAAGTCTTAAGTTTTGTTTGAAGGGCTTGTAACCTCTAACACAGTCTTTGTACATCTTTCCTGTTACAGAGCTGACAACTGTTCAACAAGCCATGTCTGATGTAAATCACAGTTATGAAGATTTGGGAGTTTTATTGAAGGAAAAAATTTCAGAACTAGAAAGTATGCTTTCAAAAATGCAGAATATTCAGGAAGAGTCCACATCAATGATGCAGTGGTTGCAAAAAATGGACAAAACTGCCTCAGATTGGGAAGCTGCTCCAACTGATAGTGAAATGGTTAAAGCCCAAGTTGAGCAACATAAGGTGCTTTGTGCCTTTAAAAAAATACTATTTCTTGCAGTTACTGGGCAAATTGTATTTGAATAACTTATATCTCAGCCTAGCTTAATGTTGCAGAGGGTATTTAAATGATCCCAGTAAGCATGCCAGTCAGGCTTAGAGCAAATCTGGCAAACTGTGTCAGTGGAGTAAAAGGAGCACTGTGTCAGAGAGGAGTCGTGCAGATCAGAAAATAATAATTTTGAAGGCCAGTTTAAATAGGTGAGGCTGTATTGATTATGCAATAAACTTTTTTGATCTCCTTAGTGGTTTAGAGATATATACCGGGTTGCTTGTAAGATCTGAAGGGCTGTATCTATCCAAAAGCTGTTTCTGCAGCTGCTGGTTCGCTGACACTCCACAGACCTCCCAGTCGCTGCAGCTGTAGTGGCTTGTGTCTGTTCCAAGGCAATGTTTCTCTCCAGCAGCCATGTTATGCTTGTTAAGTTATATTGCTGCACAATAGTCTCCTCTATGCTTTTTAATTGATAGAAGAAAAGCACTGAATCAGCAGTAAGCTTCTGTCCTGTTTCAGCATTGGAGACATATGCTTTTCTAGCAACGAAGGGCAATATTTACACATATAAAGGCTCATCTGTAAAAGGTAATGTAAGGGATAGAGAAAATTTTTTCCTTGCCTGTGATTGTGGATAAAAAAGGGCAGAATTTGCTTCAGCTGAGGTTCTTCTTTTATATTTGGAGGGGTCACCCTTAAAAAGTAAGCTGAACAGCTACCAACTTTCCTCAGACTTGGATTACTTTCATGCCTAAAACTCAGACTAGATGTGGAAGAAAGCTATCTCCTTATTTTTCAACAGAGAATGTGCAAAGCTAACATAATCATCTTACCCCTGGTGTAGTAGTAGAGAAGTGTTCACAGTTGGAAAACTGAGTGAGTGCTCAGGCAAAGGTCATCCTTCTGAAGCAGCTGGACCTTTTACTAATTTCTTAATCAAGCACAGTTTGTTCCATGTTTCTTTTAGTAGGTTTTAGATAATTAAAATGCAGCTCCAAAGGGCAAGCTTTGTTACTTAAAAATATTCGTGTAAGAGCCCTTTGTGAGGCATGTAAGGACTGTTCATTTCTTTCTTCAAGAACAGCATGAATTAGGAATTGCTGGGGCATCTCAGTCACTTTAAGCTATGATGGTCATTAACTATAGTTCTAGATGAACTACAAGAAGCAGTGTATCTGTGGTAGCAGGACTTCCACTGAGGTAAATGAGGCCACACCATGCTCCTCTCTGCTGGTGCTAGCTGAGTTATTTCTGCTGTGAACTGTACTGTGTGTTTGTCAGTTTGTCTTTTGTACAAGAAGGGAATCCAAGTATATGTGAATATGATGAGACCTAGTAGATCTTATTTATTTGAATTCTGCTAGTTCTGTTATTTGTTCAAATTAAACAATAATTGTTATTATTACTGTAGTTTAAATCTGTCAGATTTTCTCTCCGCAAAAAACCCTGACAAGCAACATATGCCATTATAAAGTGTTTTGAGAGTCATAGAAGAAAAGTAGTGTAGAAGTGTTAGATACTGATTGTTTATCTTCATGCTTAGCATCTCAGTATTATGGACTTCAAACTTTACACTTCACTCTTCTTCTTTAGTCTTTTATTTATTTACATATTTTATCACTTGAATTTGCAGCTTTTTGAAACTGAATTAAAGCAAAGTGCGAATAAAGTGCAGGAACTGAAGGACAAAGTGACAGAGCTGTTGGAGAAGAACCCCGACTCTCCTGAGGTGCCTAAGTGGAGACAAACATTTGATAAAATAGGTAAAGCTGTATTATAGCTCAGACTGATTTAGAAGTTGGTTCATTCTGAGTATTTTAATGTACTAGCAATCACTACTATTTTTAATGTCTTACTCTCTCCTTAATTTTTGGGGAAATAACTCCCTTTACAAGAGTGTAGATCTGGAGTAATTACACATGTATCCATGGTTTTGAATTTATACTGCAATTGTGAAAAGCTATAGGTTGACACCCTGTTTGAGAGGGCTTTATCTTTTTCGAAGAGTGTGCAGCTAAAACTCAACTGGTCAGTTACTGCTTGAGATACGTGTTTCATGTAAAGAACAGTTTGAGTTCTTGGTAATGCTCTTTTGCATGCTTTTTTCCCATGCTCTGGTGGCTTTTGTCATTTTGTGATTTTGGTGACTTTTTGCCATTTTCTAAAATTGATTCCATAAATTTTGCCCTAGAAAATGGAAATTACCATTTTTGGACAATAGATTTTGAGATACTGCTGTGCATAATCATCATGATCTTCTAAAAATTCTTCTTAGGTTTGTAATATTTTAAATAAATCATAGTTCAGTCTTGTTTCATACTGAAAAGCATTTCTGTAGCTACACCAAGAATAATTTTAAAGCTGAGAATTTTTCCTACCTCTCCTGTTTGTAAGTGAAACTCTGAAAAGTTTAAGTAGCAGGTAAGGTGTCCAGCAGAACTTGAGTAGTGTTGAAAGGGAATTATTATAGAATGAGCAGAGGTCAAAGACAGTGAAGTGGCAAAAAAACCCTGAAAAAACAGGGGTGAAATTCAGGGACAGTGAGACTTACCAAAAGATCAAAGCTGAATGAGCAAGCACTGACAGTATCACAGAGGAAATGGGGAACTTACAAGACCATAGATTGGCCTAGGTGTGAATCTAACCTTACACAGCACTTTTGAAATAGGTGTGTGCAGAAGTATTCTCATTGCCTGTCACTAGGTACCTGGTTTAGATGTCTAAATGAGGCAGTTGGTCTCCACAGGCTCCTCATACAGACATGTGAAAGAGGTGTGCTCTTTCAGAGGGCTGCTCAGAGTAGAAGCTTAAATTAGGGCTTCTGCTCACCCTTGTAAAGATGTCTGCTGCTTTTTACTGAATAAGCAGAAAGATTTGTCTATCTAAATCAGGCAGCTAAGTTATAACTGAGTACAGCCCTTTGGCTTTTACATCATTCGATACCAATACCCGAATCTGGTGGTATTTCATTTTGTAATATTCTAATCCCATTTTATTACACTTTGTATATTCATTGCTCTAAAAGTTCCACATGTGGCTGTGCTAAACTGCGGACCTTCATCCAAGTGTATATGGATCTGACTGTTAAAAGATGTATTTGCCGAGTCACTGCAATAAGGCATCTGGAGTTAATCAGCAAGAAGCCTTATTAGAGAGCTCTGTTTATGTTTCATATCTAGTCTGCTGTCTGACAACCCATCTGCTAGAACATGCATGCAATATGTTAACATTATTGTTGTTAGATTCCAAATGGAAAGAACTCAATCAAGTTGCATCTGAAAGACAACAAAAACTGGAGGAGTCTTCAAATTACCTGACCCAGTTCCAGACAGCAGAAACTCAGCTAAAACACTGGCTTGTGGAAAAGGAGCTAATGGTCAGCGTGCTGGGACCGCTATCAATTGATCCTAATATGCTCAATACACAAAAGCAACAGGTTCAGGTGAGTAGTGCCGGCATTCATTATTGATTTAAGTTTCTTCTGCTTTTTTGCTACTAGCAAAGTACTGATTTGCATCTGGATAGAGTACAGTAAAATGAGACATTACATTTTTTATCAGCAAATACCAGCTTAAGTCCTACTTGACTACAGTAATTACAAGAAAAAATTATAGTAGGAGTGAAGAGAGATCAGAACAGCTAAAGGAGATACTGATCTTCTGATACAATTTTTTTGTTTTGCCCATACTGTAGTTTCTCTGTAGTCAAATGTAAATGTTCCTTTGAAGTTTTATTAATTTGATTGTGTATGTTACATTTTATGGTCAGTCTTCATATACAGTTGATGTTGTAGAACTAGCTTCTTGAGATTTTATTCACTTGATTGTGCCAGTAGCTAACAAAACAATGAAGGCAAGTGAAATGCAGTACTGTGAGTAGATATGGAGCCAAGAGCATGAAAGACTAAAAGTATAATAAAAAAATGGAATAGTTTACTTACAGAAATACAGCCAACTGCAGACAAAAGAAAGAAAAGTGGATAAAGTTGCAGAAACTAGAAATGTTAATTTCAAACATTTATATTGCTGCCAGTTATTTTAAACTGTGATAAGAAATAACATTTTTATTTTGCAAAAATATTATTGAAGCTGGCATATCAATGTTGATTAAAATGAAGTGTTTAAAACATGCACTGTGTGTGTGAAATGAACTAATACTGTGTGAAAATGACTTAATATTGGTTTCTAAGTGCTTCAAAAATCTAGACAGCTCGCATAAAACTTTTGTGGATCACTTAACAGTCCTTGAGAGTTAAATCTAACTGACTTAGAAAGAAAGGGTTTGGAATGTTGTGTAAAATAAAGGCATGATACTTGTACCTTCTTCTGCAAGCACTGTGACTCACTGACTGAAAATAAAAAATACTGGGAAGCAGTGACATAAACTTTAAAGTTCTTACAGTGCACATTCAGTCATTTTGTGAATTCAAATATCCTCTGTGCTATAATAATACATTGCAACATAATGTCAGAATATGCTTTCTTTGAAGTTCTATCTTAAGACAAATATTGAAACTGTCTGGGAAGGAAGGCACTGCTTGAAACTAAACAGCAATTATTTTACTTGGTATGGTTACTTAATTACTGTAGTCTTAACAGAATTGTTTACCTGTATCTGCTGATTGAATTTCTATTAGATGATATGTAAATGAACCTGGTTATTTGATGTAAATGCTTGGAAACAAAAGTTTATGTGTAGGAGATGCAATTATTTCACTGGCTTTTAAACTTGGGGATCGATTACTCAGTAAGACAGCCTAGCTACTTCGAATTCTACAAGATTTTTGTCAGGAGCACTTTGCTTCTTTTTTTCATGAAGTTAAATGCTTTTTTAAATTTTAATTTTTTCCCAGATTCTGCTCAAAGAGTTTGACACCAGAAAGCCACAATATGAACAATTAACTGTGGCTGGTGAAGGGATTCTGAAGAGACCTGGTGAACATCCACCCTCCCATGAAATTGTAAAAGAGCAACTGACAGCTGTGGCACAAAAATGGGACAGCCTGACTGGCCAACTGAGGAACAGATGTGACCGAATTGACCAAGCCATTGTGAAAAGTACAGAGTATCAAAGTCTACTCAGAAGTCTGTCTGATAAGCTAAGGGCCTTGGATAGCAAACTAAGCAGCAGCCTGGCTGTGAGTACACAACCTGATGCTGTGAAACAACAGCTGGAAGTTGCTAGAGAAATGAAGGAGGAAATAGAACAGGAAATGAAGAATATAAATGCAGCTCAAGCTCTTTGTGAAGAGCTGTCAACACTGGTTGGAGAAGAGTATTTGAAAGCGGAACTTACGAGACAGCTAGATGGCCTCTTAAAATCGTTTAAGGATATTGAGCAAAAAGCAGGTTAGTATTTATTTAAATAGAAATAGTAACTAAGGCATAAACTAAAGCATCACTTTACACAGATGCTGAGTGAGCTGTGTCTGATGACAGTTCTTTATCAACCCCCAAGCAGTTGTACATTAGAATTTAGGAGAGTGCCCTTAGCTTAAAAAGGTAAAAGCAGTACTTGGGATCTCTAGTGAACAGTTTGGAAGAGAATCTGAAGCATGATAGCAGGGCTGCTTTTCTCATCTCTTCCTTCAGGTTCATTCTTCACTGAATTAGAATGCCAAAAGAGGATTCTGTTCATTGAGCTACCTAACTGCATAGGTGCAGAGTGTAAGCCAAAATCGTAATTTTGGAGCAAAGACCAGTTAAAGGCTTAGTGAAATGCAGTGGTAATTTTATAAAACTGCCTCTGACAGAGGGAGACTGATAATAGAAAGCCTTCCCTGTGAACAGAACTGAGGAAGTAATACACTGCAAGCAGTGTTGTACTTTGTTCTCCCTAACAGCCTCAGTTTTAGCTTTTCAATTTCCTCTGCTCACAAGGAACTTCAGAGGATCTCCCTAAGAACATGTATTGCCTGCAGGCCATGAATTAGACACTATTAGGCTAGATTACGTCATATTCCCTGTGCTTACACTTGCAAGAAACTTGGTTGTCTTCCAGTCGAACACCACATACAGCTTTCCTTGCATTAATGATCATTCATGATAGAATCAATATTAATTATTATTTCTTCACTGAATACTAGCAGGTACTGAGAATGAACCTTTGTGCTGTCTTCTCTTTTGTAGAGAACCATGTTCAGCAGCTTCAGTCGGCATATGCCACTTCTCATCAGTTCCAGCAAATGTCTAAAGACTTTCAGGCTTGGTTAGGCAAAAAGAAAGAAGAGCTGAACCAGGCTCGTCCTGTATCTGCCAAACTTGATACCTTGCAATCACTAATGGATGAACAGAAAGATTTTAAGAAAACCATGACCAATCAGATTAGTTCATATGAAAGAATTGTTGCAGAAGGAGAACGTATCTTACAGAAGACTCAAGGAGCTGACAAAGCAGCATTACAATCCCAAATTGCTACACTCAGAGGTAACTGGGATGAAATTAATAAGCAGGTAAAAGAAAGACAAGATAAATTAACAGATTGTCTGGAGAAAGCCCTGAAATACAAGCACCATGTGGAAATTCTGCAGCCATGGATAGAGAAGTGCCAAAGCAACCTGTGTGAATTAAAAGTTGGCATAAACCCTGCTGAAATAGAGAATTCTATTGTTCAGGTGAGGGCCTGGCAGAAGGACCTGGATAAACACCACGGAACAGTGGAGCTATTAAATAATACTGCTGAAAATTTGCTCAGTGCAAGTGAAACAGATAAAGAAATTGTTCAGGAGGAAACTAAGGTGCTGAATCAGAAAGTGAATGTGGTCACAGAACAGTTACATAAGAAGAGAGAGTGCTTGGAAAATATGGCACAAAGGCTGAAAGAATTTCAGGAATCATCCAGGGAAACTGAAAAACAACTTAAAAGTGCTAAAGAACATTTGGAAGCTCACGACTCACTTGGACCTCAGTCATTCAGTAACAAACACCTGACAATGATGCAGGCCCAGCAGAAAGCCCTGCAGGCTTTAAAGCCTCATGTTGATTTAGCAAAAAAGCTTGCCCAGGACCTGGTGGTAGAAGCATCTGATTCAGCAGGTGTTACTGACCTTTTGCTCCAGGCTGAATCTTTGGAACGAGAATACACTGCTGTGAACCAGCAGGTTGAAGATAGGTGCTCGTTCTTAGAGACAAAACTTCAGGGAATTGGCCATTTTCAAAATAGCATCCGAGAGATGTTCTCTCAGTTTGCAGAGTTTGATGATGAACTTGATAGCATGGCTGCAGTGGGGAGAGATCTCAAGGTACTGCAATCACAGAGAGAGGACATAAAATGTTTCCTGAAAAAGCTGGAGGGTCTTATCTTGAATACTGAAAATGCTAATAAAAACTGTAAAATTATGCTAGCCACAGAAGCTGAAGCTTCTCCTGATCTTGTTGGTATAAAAAGAGACTTGGAAGCTTTAAATAAGCAGTGCAACAAGTTACTGGACAGAGCAAAAGCCAGAGAAAATCAAGTGGAGGGTACTATTGGCCGTGTGGAGGAGTTTTACAGTAAGCTAAAAGAATTTTCCAGTCTGCTTCGGAGAGCTGAAGAGCATGAAGAGTCACAAGGTCCTGTTGGAATGGAAACAGAGACTATCAATCAGCAGTTGAATACATTCAAGGTAGGAAAATTTTTCTTACTGCTACAAAGTATTCTACCACAATGCAATTTTATTAAATATCATTGTGAAAGGAATTGGTTAAGTGCAGACCTTGAAGGAGTCTTGTTTCACAGCAGTCAGTTCTACCTGTATGTTTTTAATCTGTTTTTAATGGAGTATCTTCTTGTGCTTCAGAGAAGCCTTCGTTTGCTATGGCTTAGCAGACATTGGAAACCTTGCATCCCAGCTCACAGGTCCTGCCTCCAGTTCCCTCTTAATCTCCCCTCACTATCTTGTTTCCTTATGCAGTCCATCTGCCATTACTGTTTTTGAGAACTGCATATTGTCTCTGTTCTGATGTCCATGTATTACACAAACTTTCTTCTTCACTGTGGTGTGAGCTCTAGACTCCAGTGTTAACATACCAGCCTGTATTCACTTTTCTCATCTGAGTAGTATATTTTTTTTTTCACATGGGTATAGGCTTCAGCATTTGTAGGTTTAAGACCTTTCGCCGTTTTCTGTTCTAATACACAGGCCAGTCTTACCTCACTGAATCCCACCCTTATCTAGAAATGCCCTAATAAGAAGAAATCAGGTAAAATAAGCCCCCTTTTATATTGGGAGTTTACCATAGCTTACCCAAAATGCTCTTTGGAGCTTCTGTGTGTAGCTTTTTTAATATGCCAGTTAGCAGTCTTTGTCCAGATCATAAAAATCCATTGGAGTGATAGTGTATTAATTGTGCTTTGGTACAGAAATGAAATAGATACTTGTTTAGTTTAGGTTACAATAAATGAATTTCCAGTGCTCACTGGAAAGATTTATAAATCCTACAGTTGTAAGCAGTGTTTAAAAAAGATCATAAATCTTCTAATGGCTATATATAGTAGTACTGAATTTTTTGTGCTGCTTTAATTTTGTTTCAGTCTAATTTTGATTTAAATGTTTGTAAGACTTGTACATTAGTTCACAGTTAATCACAAAAGCAAACGTTCATAACAGGATTTGATAAACCGTGCTGTTAAAAAGATGACCTTGGACAAACGTCATTACATGCTTGGCCCAACAGAGGGTGCATTTTGCTTGGGTAAATTAAACCACATTAGAAAGGGAAAACAAAACTGAAAAGTTTAATCTGGGAATTTCCAATGCAAGTTACTGTGTGTTTCTGTGATCTTTCAGAAAGCATAAATAGAGACAAAAATCTTGAACAAATAGTTACATTATGAGAAGATTTCATTAGACTGGGAGGATTAAAATTGTGTGCCAGTCTGTCCTAACAAGTCTATCTCAATTTAAAAGAGAAACAAATGGCTTTTTTTTTTGTATATGGTTAGTAAAATACTTTAGATATTGGAAAACAGCAAAAGCTCCTGCTGTGATTGCCCTTGCTTACACTGACCATACAGGATTTCAGTTGTAGCCAATTTTTGATCTCTTACCACATTCACTGCATTTTCAAATGTTAGTTGCTTCAGGTCTTTGTGTGTCTATGTGTGTGTTTGTGTATATATAGCTATCTTTTTTTGGCTACAAAGAACAATGCTTTTAGGGGGAAGCAATCCAAAGAGCCAACAGTAGAAGAATCCAGTTCCTTGTGCATTGTCTCAGTGTTGTACTTCATTAGGGCATTGGAAAAGATGCAGCAATTCCACAATTCAGGAGTGAGAGCCTTCTCGGGTCTGTGCAGACCTGTGGGGAGACTGTCCCTGCAACCAAAGAGCTTATATGTTAAACCCAAAAAACCTGAAGAACTGTAAAGGAGAACAGTGGTACTGGCATGTTTATATCCAGAAGGCTACTCCAGGATTTTATTTATATCAGATATTTATAAGCTTAGAAATGTGTTTTGCTTGAAGTGACTATTTTAGGCCATGCTTTTGCTTATGAGTGAAAACACAATGCCATTAAACAGGAGGTGAAAAATGATGAAAAGGTGAAGGGGTTGTTTGAATAAGAGATCAGCAAATGCAGGAATAAAGAAGCAGAGTGGTGAGCCTTTGAAGAAAGGAAATAGGAAGACCAAGAATGGAAAATTTTACTACGTGAAGATGATTAGGTAGCAAAGGGATACTTAGAGCAGGAGGATCAGGGTCAATGATTACTCTCCTAATATTCAGCGTGAGTGCTGCTGGGGCACTGCAAAATTACAGTTGGTAATGTACCTCTTCATATTCCTTACCCTCCCAGAGAGCAATTTCACCTGAGGCAGCAAACTATAGGGAGTCTGGCTCCCACAAATCCTGCTCCACTCGCGGTGTATTTGCTCACATGTTTGCGCACGTACGCAAACACAACCTGAAAATGTGGCTGTGGCCACAAAACCACAGTTTGGCTCCTTACAGCTTTAGCTTCTGTGGTCAAGTACAATCAACTTCTGTTCCTTACGAGTAAAGCAAAAGAATTGTTGCTTGGTAGATAGATTTATTCACATGAAATCTCATTCTCTTCAGGAAAGGATCTTGTGTAATGGGCCAAAGGTGGTTTTTGTGGTTTGACCAATTTTTATGTACAAAGAGTTAGAGCTTTGTGAGTCTTCTTGGCATGACATTAAAATGTGTAGTTATTAAAAAAAAAAAAAAAAACAAACCAAAACC
>JANHGB010020983.1:0-27064 GCA_026283785.1 Coracopsis vasa | reverse complement strand
GGGCCTGGGGCGCCGCTTCGAGGAGGATCCCTTCTTCCGGTGAGGGGCCCGCTGCGGCCCCGGGGCGTCGGGTTGGGAGGTGGGGGGCGGCCTCTGGAGCACCGGTGCTGGGGTTATGGGGGTTGCGAGTGTCCGGTCGGGGTGGGTGTGAGGTGGCCGTAGCCTGAAGAAGCGTTTTGGGGTTCCCGGCGCTCTGGAGAACGCGTGTTTGTGCGGTGTTAAGCCACTGTGCTCCCCCTGTTACCCGAAACAAACGAGGGTGCGGAATGCCTGTTCGAACTATGGGGCGGGGGTTAAACTGTTGCTAGTGGCCCCTCTTCAGCAACGCTCGTAATCCTTACTGTGCAGTAGGGGACTTGGTCGTAATTTCATAGTGGCATCTATAGAAAAGAAGTCTTCAGCTCCGTTGGTTTGAGTTTCTCGATCTTGTTTTTGGGTTGCTTTTTTCTAAAGTTTCCTAGGAAGTGGGCAGGTGCTGTATGTTCTGGCTTTTATGGGGTTTTTTTGGGTTTTTTTCTTTGTGCCACAGACTGTTTCTGAACTCTTGTCAATGCACACACTAAAGTTTACACCAGGTGTCCTTGCATTAGAACTTTGCCAATGTCTATATGAGATCAGTAAAGGCAAGCTAATTCCGTGTGCCGATTTCCTGAGTGGATCCTGATGCTTCAGCTCAGCAGATGTGCATTTTTTTGATCTCCATACCGCGAGCACAGTGATAGTGCTTGGGGTAGATCGTGTCTATGTACTCAACTCTGAAATCACGTTATTTCTCGTGGGAATCTTCTTTTCCCACGGGAACCCAAATCCAAGTAGTGTGTCATGCAAATATTCCCCTTTCCTATGTTAGGATAGTCAAAACTGCTGAAGTATCTGTTTGGCCTCATTTTATATTCTTCGTCAGAAACTGATCTGTAGCAGGTAAGAATGGGATCAGACAGCTTGAAGGAGCCTGAATGATTTTAGTAAGTACCAATAAAGACATCGTGTCTTTAGGAAAAACTATGTGGAACTTAATTACAAGCAAAGATAAGGGATAGTGCTGGTGTGTGGACAAGGCAGGGTAACACTTCAGGCCTTGTGATGTGGGTTTGTTGACTGTATCTCTTAGCTACAGGATATTCTAGCTGAGGTTGCATTCGTACCTCTTAAAGGAGAGTCTATTGCTTAGTTGCAAAAACATGTTTCTAGCAGTGGGATAGTTTCTAAAGCTGCACGATGGATTAGTACACATGGTTTCTAGGAATATGTGCACTATTTTAACAACCCATCAATTATATGCAGAAAACTTCACTATGCAAATCCTCGGAACAAAATTAAAATAATAATAGAAATTAAGTCTTGTTTGTAGCATTTTGTAGCATGCTTTTGAAGTATTAGTTGTTTTCCTCTTATTTTATTGCAGTCACTGATGCAGTTTAAAACTAGGGAGAAAAGACAACTGCAGAAGATAATGGAAGGGAGTGTGTGTGAAAGAGATGAGAGACTGATCTTGAGATTAATGTTCTTGGCACTGCCCTTTTAAATCTGTTTTGCATGTAGTTAAGGAAATTAGCTTATTGCTTCAGATAAGATTGGCTTCCAAAATAGGGTAATAATAGGCTTCTGTTGCCTCTTAAGGAGAGATTTTGACTGCTGAGCTGGAAAAAGTGCTTGGGTTAAAAGAAATAGCTCTGTCTGTGAGCAGCTGTCCTGGGGAAGCACCAGTCAGTCAGCCAGAATGTTGCCCAGGCCCTCCCGAGTTTCATCCCTGATAGCCTGGACAGGTGCAGAAGTTGCATCTTCTCTGCCAAGTGCAGTTGGCCTCTGTTTTTAATTCACCAACACACAGCTCTTGTTTTATTGTTCCAGGTGTTACGTCCAGTGTGATTCTGCAGCTTCAGGCTTACATAAGTTCTTAAATAAACAAACAAATAAAATGTATCTAATACAAAGTACAGTTTTCAAAAATAATAAACTGAATTTATTGTTCTAGGACACTGATTTTTAAACTGACCAGAAACATGTGCTTACTTACACTGTACCAGGACATACGTTTTCCAGACAGATTCTCTGTTGACTTTCAATTGGTTTTGCCCTGCTCTAGAACATAATCAAAATTGCAGCGTTTGTTTCAAAGCTTGACAACACTAGATCTTTTTATGAATAGCTCCCTAAAATGTCCCTGGGGAATTGGGAGGCTTCGCTTCTGTTCCTGAATCTGTCACAGTATATGTTTTACTTCTCTGTCTCTGAGAGTAAGAAGCTGTGTTTCTAAATTGCTTCACAGACCTTCATTAAAAAAAAAATAAAACAACAAACAACATAAAACCCCAGTTTTAGATGCAGGTATGAGTGTATCAATTAGATGTACTGGAGGGGGTGAATGGCCAAGAGAAGTTGCCAGAGAAACTGAAATAATGCAAAAAGGACAATTTCACAAGGTATGAAGCATTATTTTGTCAGGTGAGATGTATTACAGTATGTTATGTACATTAAATTAAACCAAGTTTTCTTATCTACATTCAATCCATGAAATCTTATTTTACTTATGATGTGTTGTAGATAACTTGAGTGCCCTTTTGAACTGGAGAGACTGGGGAAAAATTTTGTTATATATATTACTGATGGAATACAGTTTGAGTTTTGATAACCAAACCTATCTGAAGTTTGTGGTGTCAGAAGAGATTTGCTGGAAGTACATGTCTACTGCAGTGTAGTGCTTGTGTGCTTCCCTCATCTTGGCTCGTGCAGTGACTTTTTCCATCTGTTCTTCATCCTGTGAAACGTGAAGGAACACTTGCTGTGTGCAAGCTGCTTATCGCATTAGGGCTGAAGTTAAAGCTGGTTGTCATGTGAGTGGGGTAGATAAGGGTCTGCTTAATGACAGTGGTAAAACTACTTCTATTACAGGTCCCTTTGCACTGAAGTGAGTTAAGTATGGGCATAGCTTAAAGGGATATTGTGTTAAAAAATCTTGTTTTGAATATTAATCCAGCGTTACCTTTGCAGCCCTATTTCTTCACACCTTTTAGTGCAACTCTGGCACAAGAAGAGAGTATATAGGAAAGAGATCAAAGTGGCCACGTGGTGTGGAAACTAATTTTCATAGGACTGAAGATAAAGGAGGAGAGAATAGAAAAGCTGTTCAACAGACTTGCGAGAGATGATTGGCTGTTAAAGTCAGAGGAACAACCTGAAGCTTTTCTTCACCGAGGCAGGAGATTTTACAGGAAAGGCTGTGGTGTCCTGGAGATAAGGAGGGTTTGAACTGTCTGGGGAGTGTCAGGAAATTGATAGGAAGAAAGATGAGGTGCTATTAAGTCTAAGTAAACATACCTGTGAAATGATTGTTAATAAAATGGCTTTCAGCGAAATAGCAGAGGGGGAAATTAGACTGGAGGTGAAGGGAGGAAATCACCCGTATTTTTTGTATGAAGTAATAATTTGTAGCCTTGGACCACAGGCAGCAGTACTGATCATGTATTGTGGTTCTGACAAAATCATATTTTGATCCTCTTTTGGCCTCAGTTAGAAATATTTGGTTCTTGCCCAAATTAGAGAATGCAAAGAATGAAGTAGGTAGTAATGGAGAGCAACTTGAGCAATGTTCTACCTGCAAGCCAACCTGTGGGATTACTCAGGAGGTTCTAAAAACCTACAGGTTTTTGGAAACAGAGGCTGAGTGTTTAGAGAAAAGAGGGAGAAAACTGGTAATAAAGCAAAAAGCCAGTAAGAATCTTTCTTCCTAAGCAGAGAAAAAGGATATGAGAACATGATTTATGGAGGGGGTGAAAAGGGATACAATAGTGGGTGACTAAAGTAAAGGAGCTGGAGATGGAGAGGATTGTATACATTTTTGAGCATGTGGGTCAAGGAGGATAAGAAGTAGAATGGAAGTGGCCAGCAAAATAAATTTGAGGGGTGATGGAGATGAAATCTAGTGGGACATAATGAGTTCAGTGAGTAGTATCATACTAAGCTTTGAGAGATTAAAGTCAAAAAAAGAGAGGGGAAAAAAGTTTCTTTTAATATCGGGGGTTGGAGGTAGAAGTAGTGATAAAACATAGGTCAGTTTTATAGTTGGTGTCAGATGGTAAACATAGGCTGGAGTGGAAGATGGCTGCAAAGGCTGGAATATTTTTTTGGAAAAGGTGAGGAAAGAGTAAAAGCAATATGGGCACACAAGAGTATAGGAGAGCAATGAAGGCAGCTGAGAAGACAAAAGACCTAGAACTTCCAACCAACGTGAGAGATGGGGAGAAAAGTTAAAAGAAGTGAGAGTTTGTGAGAAACAGGAGATTGCCCAGTCAGGTCCTATTAAAGTAAGAATTTGAATAAAGAACCATATGGTATGATTAATAAAACTGAGTTTTAAAAATTTTAGAACAATTTTCCATAGCTTGGAATAAAACCTGATGACTTTCTGTGCAAAATACCTCTTTTTCAGAGATCCTTTTGCTGCACACCATGAATATATGCGGCAGATGATGAGAAGCTTTTCTGATCCTTTTGGACGAGATCCATTTCTCAGTGTAACAGATGGTGGGGAGAGAACAGTAGATCGAAGAGCACGCCAGGACTCTCAGGTTGCTCAAAGAGGAAATCGCAGAGTAAGTATTTTCTTAATCTCTAAGGATTGCTACATGGAATTTACATTTACTGGTAATATAGTTGGCTTCACATTTCCATTTCTGTTAAATTTGGTCCAGTGGAAACAGGGGCCTGGCTCAGCTGTTACAACCTTGGTCAGATTGTTTCATTGCTGAGTAATATGTGAATAATCTCTCTTGGTTCGTTAATGGCCTGTTACTTAACACTGACAAGCTCCTGCTAGGACTAATGACAAGTCTGTATATTATTGAACATTGAATATACAGTATTTAATGAAACAAACGAAACATTCTTATCAAATGTTTGGTTTAATGAATAGCATGTATTAAATGTTTCTGTTACAGAAAGGCATTAAAAATGTCCAGAAACAGAGCCTTCTCTGAACTCTTCCTTTTTACTCTAACTTTCTTAAAAAGGCACCTTGATACTTATGCCTTCACTCTGCAACTTAGTATCTTGTGTCTAGTTACTCATGTTAGTTTGATTTAACAAAAACCTGTGTTTCAGCCACTTGGGATCAGAGAAACTGATATGAAATCTAGTATTTCAATAAATTACCAACTGAAACTGAGAAGTTGGCAATGATCTGTGTTTTGCATAAAGTAGTTTTTTTAACTTTCTGGCATGCAGGACAATTATATCTTATGCTTCTGTAGCTAAACCTTGTGTAATTGTTGTATTTAGAAAGGATATACGTTGGAAGTTGGTTCCTTCCCTTCCACCAGGCTAAATATTTTGCAGCTGAATGATCTCTTACTTTAGTGAATCATATTCAATTAAAAAAAACCCCAAACCATTCAAAAAAACACAACTCTCCCTACTCCCACCCCCCCACCCCCCAAAAAAAAAAAAAAAAAAAAAAAAGGAAAGAGTTGGAAGACAAGACTCATTACAAGAGCTTGTGGAACTTGGCCAGATTTGGTGGTGGTTGTTCAAACCTAGATAGTTAGAGCTTAATAAACACAGCTGAAACACAGACTTACCACCTACAAGTCAAAAGGGTAACTGTCAGATTCTTTCCTCTCTGCTCATACATTGCCAGTTAGTTTCAAATATAGATGCTGCTGGATCTAATTAGGGCATGATCTTTCCTCTACTGAAGCAGATTCTTAGGCCTTGGATCAGTAGATGCCTAAAACCAGATCGGCCTTCTTTTTCCTTCAGAAAAAGGATACATTAAACCTTATCCTAATAGCTTAGAAGTTTGTGTTCCTTGTACTTGGTGGTGAGGAACAGATGTGAGACACAGAAAACCTTTATCTATGGTTACAGAAAGAAGTTAAAGGCACAAAAGCACTGTGTTATTTTGATAAGCACAGAAGAATTCCACAGCTGCTAAAATCTTTTCAGTATCTTTTGATGTTCCTCATGTTTCACCTCAGAGCTGTCAGATGTCACAGAAGGCTTGGCACTGATTACTTGAGCATTGTAGTAGTTGCAAACCGCTTTTACTAGTTTCCCTCCAGAGGTGACTCAGATACTTAAAATAATTAGTTTTGTGTAGGAAAAAATGGATATCTTTACTACCATGTAAAAATCACTTTGTTAAAATTACCCATACTGATTACTGATACTGTCATTCTATGTTTAAGTAAACTTTTTTTAAAAAAGTTTAAGTAAAATTAAACGTTTAAGTAAAGCTTTATGAGGAAAAGAACTTGTTGCAACAACACAATATGTGTCAATATAACATTCAAATTTGAACATGCTTTTCCTTTTTCAAGCAGGTTTGCAGTGTCAGTTTTTAGCAGAAGGAATGGGGTAAAACATCTTAAAAGATACTGTCATTTGGTTTTGTTATGGTATGTGATGGTCCTATATGTTATGCAACTATTTAGCAGCTTTTAGCATGTATTATAAAACAAAGTTTATAAACTTTATTATTTCTGAGGATAGCCTTTTGCACTTGATATATGTAACATATAAATATATATTATTCTTTCAATACATGTTAGACAGAACTGCAATCTGAAAGAGTTCATAAAGGTACTCCAAGAACTGGTCAATTCCTTTGGTACTTAAAAGTTACTGTAAAGTGTTTGGTACTTCTTTATTTAGGTGGCTTTTATGTAAGCATTCTTTCTTTAGGTGGCTTTTATATAACTCTCCAATCTTAGCTTCCTGGAAACATCAATATGTTGTCCAGCATCTCATTTGCCCTGTCATATAGGGATATTCAATATCAGTTGGTCAAACAGGAACTATATTTGTTGGTGTTTATAGCTACATCTATTTATACAACTGCAGAAGGATATAATCTGCTTGTGGGGATTTGTCTTCAGGGGGTTCTGTATATGATGATAAATTTACCTGGAATTTCTTTGCAATGATCTCAGAAACTGCTGACTTAACTGCTGAAGTTAGACTTCATTTTATTGTAAGGAATGTATAGATAATTTAAAGAAATATCTTTCTATTTGCATTGATCAGTTTTAATATATAAAGAGTGCTTGTTAACAGGCCAACTGCACCACTTAATTTTTTTAAGCTTTAAAATTGTACGCCAACCTTCTAAAATTTAATTACATTACATTAAGGACACTATTGATCTGTTGATTTTCATCAACTGTCAGCAGTGGGGTTCTATTGCATGACTAGAATGAAGTGTTGTCAGAGAAGTGGGTGATGTCTGAAGCACTGTGCCATGTTTTAAATAATTTAGGCACAGAGGTTGCTATGGTAAACAAATGTTTCTCAACTTCTACCTTTAAGTGCTTCTAGTACATACATGTGAATAGGACTTTTTAAACGTGGTAACAGCTATTGCTTTCCAGTATCAATAGTGTAAATATATTAACTTCTTTTTACCCAGAGACTACTTCATATTATATTGTCATAGCACACTATAAATTACCAAGGTCCTTTTGAGTGACTGGTTTTGTTTGATTGAAAATGTTTAATATTACCTGCTGTATATGAAAGTTACTTCTGCTCTCCGATAACAGGTATAACTGAAAGATGCTGGTCCTTTTTCTTCCAGGCAACAAGCTGTGCCCTCATGCCCTTTGCAGGCTTTGGTAGAGTGGTTAGTATCCCAGGACCAATAATCCTTTTAGTTCTTGCTAGTATGTGTATACTGCCTGCATAACTAAAGCATGGACAAAGCCGAGTCTCGGTGTGCTTACAAACTGCTTTTGTTGGTGTTGACATATATGGAACAGTATAATTCAAGAAAGAATTTTTTATTCTTATTAAATGAAAATGCTGGGGTAGACTAAACAGGCTGATACCAAGATTGGAAAAGTTATTGCTTAGCAGCTGGCTTTTCTACTCAGTGATGTACCTGATTGTACTTAATCTCTGATGGATGTGAATGAAATAATCCCTGGAGACTCCAAACACTGACTACTGCCTTTGGAAGTCTTTAAAGAGTCCTCAGATTGAAACCCATTGGTTAAGAGAGTGGCTCTCACTTGCAGAGCAGACAAAAATAAGCATGGATCTTTGACTTTACTGATCTAAAGATATAAATATGATATTACAAAGGCACAAATTTGTATCTTGCTGTATGCAAAACGTGTATCAGCTAATCAAAGTTCTTTTGCTACTAACTGCACAGATTATGGTTTTACCCTCTTGCTGCAATCTATGGCATGTAATTCCATAGGTACAGCTGATTACTAGGCAATGGAATTGGTGAACACCCAGATTCCTAACTGTAGAAGGCAGTTTTCTGGAGTTACTGACACTTGTTATGATTTGATGCCCTAAATTGTCTATCAGTATTGCCAGAGCTTTTGATAGCCCTTTAAGGATTCATATTTCTTACTACTCAAGAAGAAAAATATTTTCTGAGTTTTACTTAATTTTATGCTTAAGCTGCAGGTTTTATTTTTAAATTTTTAAATTCACTTTATGAATTTCCAGTAGTCGGAGGAATGTGGGGTGTTTGCTATTGTAATTAGCATCCTGGTGTTTCAAAGCACCTCAGTAGCGCAAAGGGCTGCCACGTGCAGCCCAGCAACCAGCCTCTTGACAAAGCTGCTGGGTTTTGCGAAGCTCGTGGTAGCAGTTTTCCCTGCTCTTGTCACAGTCTCATACCTGTGGACCAGAGCGTGGTGGTGGCACAGCGGCTGTCCTGGGAAGCAGCTACATGCACACGTGCCTAAACTCACCAACCCATCAGTGTGTGGTGTTTGCTTTTAAGTAGTGTGCTCCAACCAGAGCTGCTCCTGTTGGAAACCAGGCAGCCCAGTAGGGAGTTTGAACTGGTTCTGAGGAAAAGCTTGTAGTAGGAACAGAAAGGCATGATGAAAATATTTATCATCACCACCTGCTGCACTGGAGAGGAGCCCAGAGGAGGATGCTCCTTTGGGACAGTATTCCTGTCTTCCCAGATGGTCACTTAGGAGAGTTCACCCCTTCCCTGCTTTCTGCCTCCCTGTCTATGTTTTTTGGGTATTTTTTCTTTTGGTTTTAATTTCTTTCGTTTTCTTCAAAAGACAGCTTTCATCAGTATATACCATCAGCTACATGTCCTATTAATAAAATTCTGTGCATGTAAACCTGTCTTAATATCTATCCTTTGTGCAACACTGGATCTTCTGCCTTCATGTAAAAATAACAAGTGAATGTTTTGTTGATTACATCTATAGCATCAAGTAATTAAGCTGCCATTAAAATACCAAGCTATGATTCTGTTTTTTCCCCACTGCCCTTTTGTGAGTAATGTACATTACTTCTGCAAAGGAACAGCTGTGTCTGCTGGGATGCATTTTCAGTGTGACTCCATATGCATTAAGGGATTTATATAATAGAGATAATTTGATCTTCAGTAGATTATAAGGCATGGAGCGTCATATAGTCCTTTTTACAGCAGAAGCTAGTTAGGTTAGAAGGTATTTGAAAACAGTTCTTGTAAACTGGCCACAGTATGAGCTTATTTTCACATTCAGGTGTCAAATCTTTGAATTCTGTCTTACCAGGATCTCCAACTTAACAACCAAGCTCCCCACGTTAGCTTATAATTTTTTTTTATTTGAAAAGATGCATTTTGGCTTGTCTATGTCTATGAATTGCAGCCTTTGAAAACCTTTTTGATGGTCTTATTTGCATTAGAAAATGCATGTGGAAACAGCTTCAGAACTGGAGGTGTTCTAGACTGTGTTTTAATTTTAATGTCTTTTATTAGGATGCAGATTTTGGGGAACCTCTTTTTGCAATGGACAGGATGATGTCAAATATGAGAAACAGTATGCTGGAAATGCAAAGAAAATTTGTAAGTTTGTTGTTTGTTGGGTTTTGAGTTTGTTTTTTTTGTGGGTTGTTGGTTTTGGTTTTGTTTTTTTTTTTAATTAAAAATTGTTCTAAAACTAATTGTCTTGGAGAACAACAGCTGTTTAAAATATTACTCAATGTCCTGCCAAAAAAAAAGGTTACTAGTTTTAAACAGAAGGAATTTAAAATTTTCTCCCCAGACTATATCGTGGTTATAATTCCTTATGCTGTCATTGATTATTTGCTAACAACAGTACTTTAAGCGTATGCTTGATTTTCTAGGGGTTAGAACTGCTGTAAGTTATCTGGTCTCTGCCTGTTGCCCGAGCTGACACCTTAAGCGAAGGAGCAATTTGAAGCTTTACTGGATATTTAAAAACAAAAACCACAAAGCCTAAGTGTCACCCTCCATATAGGCTTTTCTCTGATTTTATTTGCAGTGCTGCTTCTTTCTTCTTTCTCCACAGTCTTTGAAGATAACACTGATATCTATTAAAGTGTTGCTCCGTAAATTTACTGTGTTTTATGGGCCTTGTAAAATGGCTTGTAACCATTGTTGCTCAAGTCCTATTTCACCTGAACTCTTTACACACCTTATTATATACTGTATGTGGCAAGACTTATGTTACAGGTTATATATCTTCATTACTAAACTATGGCAGGGCAAACTTCCGAGCAGTTGCTTATTGCTGCCCAGGCTTTGTTACCGTGTGCCCTGGCATGGGAGACCTGTGGCCAGACAAGGCTAGGACAAGAGTGATGGTATATCAAATGCTAAGGTCTCTTCCCAACAGGTTGCATCTGTGGTGCCAGGAGTGAGGGTTAATTTTTCAGAGGAGTATTCTTTTCACAATGAGATAGTGTTAGAATGTAAGAAGTACCTATTATCCACAAGTTTCATTTCTTATTAATAACAAGTCTACATTGCTTGTAGGATGACCTGTCCATCCATCCAGATGCACACACATTTAGCTCCTCCTCTGTGATGACATACTCCAAAGTAGGAGATGAACCACCAAAAGTTTTCCAGGCTTCATCTCAGACACGCACAGCTCCAGGAGGTGTAAGTAGTCCTGAGATCCAGCAAAAAGGTGGTATGTAATTACCAAAATTTCATCTATGCCAAATTGCAGCTTCCTTAAGGTTCTTTTTCCTGGAGACTGTTACTCTTATAATTTAGAAAAACGTATGTCTTTTTAAACACTGCTCTATGTTAAAGGCTTCTGAAGCTGAAGTGCAGTTTTCTTCCTTGTAATTTGTATGCTTCTAAGTATACATCTAAATAAATTGTATGTCTATCAGACTGGAAAAATTGAGTGCCAGAACAGCTGATTCTTCAAGGCAGTCTCCAATGTCTTTCTCTTTACTACAGTTAATCCTCTTCTTGTACATTAAAATTCTGTCCAAAACGTAAGATACAAGAAGCAGCCCATTTATGCAAAACATGGCTTCAAGTCATCCCCGTTACTCAAGCTCCTTTAAATGCTTATGTAATGCTTCAGATGAAGATGCCCTTTCGTTGACTTCCTTGCAGCTGTTGCATCTAATTCTGCTAAGAAATTTGAATTTGAACCCTGAAGCAAGGTTCACGAAAGACTATGTGGGCAGTAAAGACCGTTGAGCATGACTGGCTGTGGGATATGTTCAAGCTCAAGCAGACACTCAGTTATCAAAAAGGTTCTAATAATATACCCATGAACACAGTGATAAGTGGTCGCCTGGATTTCAAGCCAGTCAACATGACAACCTAGTAATTAATTGTGCCTTCATGCTGAGAATATTGGCATTGGTTATTATTCCTGCTGTTGCCAAAGAGAATGTTGAAGACTTGTCTGCGCGTAGTATATTTAGATTAGGCTTTTTTTTCCCCCAACAATTAATATCCAGTATGTATGTTTCTCAAGGAGCTTTAGGAGTTCTTGTTTAATCTTCCTGTCTGTTGGCAAGAGGAACAGACTTGATCTGTTTGTTGGTGTATTTTCAGCTAACACAGTAAATTGGAAAAGCCTGTAAAACCTAACTTTTTCAAAAGACAGATAAAAATCCTTTGGAGGGAGGAAAAAAAGTTGTGAGGGTTTTTTTGTGGTTTTTTTTTTTTTTAACCTTTTTTTGGTTGAAAGGACATTTACTTCCCTTTTTTGTACAGGTTAAGGAGACAAGAAAAGCACTTAAGGATTCTGAAAGTGGGCTGGAAAAAATGGCTATTGGTCATCACATTAATGATCGTGCTCATGTCATTAAAAAATCGAAGAATAGCAAGACTGGTGATGAAGAAATGAACCAAGAATTCATCAACTTGGATGAAAGTATGTCTCTTTTATGCAGTTTCCTAATGGGCTTTACTCTGTTGTTTCACATACCAATTTTGAAGTTCCAGCTTGAGACGTCTTAAAAGGGACTTTTTCAGACAGTCTGAGAGTCTGCAAATCAGGTTTCCTTAGCTGATATAAATTTGGACAACTGCGGTTACAGTGGCCATGTATAATTAAAAATGTGGTGTAATGTAATTGGTATTGTTTATTTGTACAACAACTGCTTGTATTTGAAAGTACTTTTCATAATATTTTATGGCTTCAAACAAACTTTTAACAGAATTTTACCTTTTGCTGTGTGTTGGTGGCTAATACATGTTTGAGATGTGTGGTTAAAATGTGCCTGTATTTTTACAGCAGTGTTGTTTTGTTTTGTTTTTTTATTTTTATCTTCCAAACATAAGCCTACTGGCAGTAAGCTTTTAGTAGTCTTTTACAGATCCCCTAGAAATAGTTTGAAGGCCATGTGGAGAATCATGGACCACAAGTTTAAAAAACACTGTTCAAACCCCCTAATTTTCAATACACTTTATTTTTTCCCCTACCTTGTTAGCATTTATTAAAAAGTGAACTTTAATTGTTTTTTCAGATGAGGCCCAGACCTTTGATGAGGAGTGGCAGAACGAGATTACGAAGTTCAAGCCATCTAGAACTAGATGCACTTTAGAAGCTCCAAAATACAGAAGTACTCATCACGTACCCAAGGGAGACGGATTAAGAAGGTAAAAAGAGTTTCCTACCAGAATAAAGAAATACTAGCAGCAGAATGAAAATTGAATTCTGAAGCAATTTGTTCACGTGCAAACAATGTTGCTGGCAATCTGATGAAAAAGTGTTTTATTCCTCTTCATGGTGTCACAACAAACAGTGTAAGGCAGTATTTTGTTGCTAAATTCTGAAGAAATTTAGTATATTTGACTTGGAAAACATCTTAATGAATTGATAGGCTAAAATGGTGTCTTCTCTAGAGAACAGGCCAATGCTCTTAGCTCAACCATGTACAAATGTTGTAGCCGTCCACACAGTCATTAAACTAGGTGAGCTGCTTTAAGCTGTAATTCTTATTGAGGACTAGGCTGATCTCTTGGGTAAAAGGGAAGATGTTTTCCATACAGTTGGAGACAGACACACCCCTCTTTGCAGAGTTAGATTAAAATTGAGACCTCTCCTAATCTTAAAATCGGGAAGTATGTGTAGAAATGAGGTCTTTATCAGTAAATGCAGGAGCTCCCCTGCATAAACTGCTGTCTGCCAAGCTTCAGTTTTTTTCCCCTCTACTATTGACAAATAGTGTCAGTGCAAGTTGGCTTGCCTTCATCAGCTGCATGTTTGGTAGAGAATGCTACAGAAGGGAGATGGTCCTCTTCGGTAAACTACACAGAGCACTTTCCCTGTGGTACCCCTCCAATTCTAGAGGTTTATTACAGAGGCTACTTTACTTTCAGTTTCAGTTTTCAGACTAAGCTGGTTCTTTCTTCTCATCAGAGTGTGCAAGATGAGGAATCAGTCCAACCCTATGGTGGTAACAATGGAAGGAGTTTTTGAGAAAGAATCAAATCTGTGTTACAACTAAAATAACTATACCTCCACTTAAGTAACTAACAAAATATACATTCTCCCATGCCCTTATTTTATGGTGGTTGTGATTTTTGTTGGCTTTTGTTTCAGAGAGAAACCACGCGCAGCTGCAGGATCCAGGGAGTCCCGAGGTTCTTTGGAGAATCTCAGTGTGAAAGGAACACATGTCCCCATCAGAAGCAGCAAAAAATAAATTGCTTCCATTCTCCATTTGAATGGAGTTTCTTCAGAGAAGATAATGGTGCTGCACTGCTTATGTTCGTATAAGTATACACATACATATATATGACCAATCTCTGTTTTTTGTTTTAGTAAGTATTAGTGTGCCTTACTACTTCGATATTTTGACAACTGAATGTTCTTTAAAACTTCAGATCCTTGGTAAAACCATACAGTTTCAGTAAATTAAAAACATAACAATTTTCCACTTGAAAGCACTTTAATGGGTTATCACTAATTCTGTTTAAAAAGGAAAATAAAAAATGCTTTGATTTACAAAATTTTTCTGCTACATCTGTAACAGTCTTAGGCTTCTTATTAAGCCTGCAACTATTAAGTAATGCAAGTATTTTTCCTCACTCTAACTTACACAGAAAGTAAATTCTCTTTTTATTTTGTGTGGCTGAAATAATTACTGATTTTTCTAGGTGATATAGCAATTAATAGCAATTTGAATGCACTATAGCCACTATATCTACCTATCTACATATCCATCTTTAAAATCATACTGTAATCTTTTATAGAATCCCCAGATTTACCCTGCTTTAGCATGAAGTGAAATAGTAAATTAACAAATACTTAAAATAAATTTTATCAGTTTTAGTTTTATCAGCCTTCTTATGTTTATAAGCTGTGCTTGCATCTCTTCTGTGCCTAGACTGTTGGTTTTGTATTTCTGATCCTTTGCATATTTCCTTTGGAGGTGGCCCATTATTTTTAATTCTTGAAGATTCTCTGTAGTAACTTTTAATTATCCTGTAATAATACTGCTGTGGCCTAAAACACAGCTGTAACTACTAGTTATTGACCAGGAAAATATGTGTGAGAAACTGGTTGAGCTGGCAGTAAGTCTAACTGGATAATGAATTATTACACTATTTCTTCTCTCCTGAAAAGCTAAAAGAGCCCTGAATACTGGAAACCATTTCCGCTCAGCTGAGGAGAAACATATTTGTATTCTTGTGTGTCCTGTTTTAGCAAATGTAGGATGATCTTAAATTTAACACTTCATCTCATGCTGGTCTTGTTTGGTTAAGGAGTCTAATGTTCTAGAGAAAAGCCAACTGTGTGACTAAGGACAGGTCTTTGTATCACAAATGTTGAGTTTGTATGCTGTTTTGTCACACAGAATTGATCCCCATGCTATATCACAAATAATTTCTGTAGACTATAACGTTATAGTATCAGCATATATTTCAAGGCTAAAGCATTATAGCTTTAAAAAGGCACTATTTGTATGATAAAATAGGTTTTGTAAGTTAACCTTTCTTTGGCCAAAAAACAAATGGCCTCTAAACCATATTTAATCTTTCTGCAGATTCTGTGGATTATTTAATTCTATGCTTATTAATGTGCAAATAATCAAAAATACTTCTATTGAACTCTGCCAAGGGCAGAGTTTATTTGCAAAGTTTATTTGCTTGTGTAATGCAATAGTCTCTTCCTATTATTAAAGCAAACACTAGTGACAATAAATCTATGCTGTTGAACCACTCCACATGTGGGCAAGGTAAGAGGGTGGTAAGGAGATAGTAGCAACTCCTGATGGAAGGACCAGCTGGAACTGTGTGTAACAAAGTCGCACCTGCCAGAACCCTGAATCTTTTACTCTCCTTCAAAAGTAAGTGTACATCTCTATGGCCTGATCTTCTGTACACTGAAGACAACATTGGTTTTTGCAATTGATGTAATTGAGAATATAAAGCCATGGAGGCATTTTCCAGGTATGTCACTTAAACTTCCCAGTGAAAAACAGTCAAAACCTTGTTACTGTTGTAACTTCAAAAGAAGTCTTCGGTTTGGGAGCTGCTGCTATTTAACAGAAAAAGAGTACTCATCTTGCAAGTTACATTTTTTTTTTTTTTTTTTTTTTTATGCTTTACTGAGATTAAAAAAAACCAACCCCATGCCACATACCTATAATCAACAAAACAAGTACATACTTCAGTTTTAAAATTATAGTGGAAGGAGGCTGATATTCATTACAGGTTCCTTTGTTATACAAGCCAGTCTTCTAAAATGTAATGCAAAAGAAGCTGTTCTATATAAAAACATCTGAAACTGTAATTCTTTAATAAAATTATTTATTTATGGTTATTGTTTGGTTTACTCTATACCACAATGTTGACTAATGCATTTTCTATTTTGGCCTGCTTAAGAGCATTCTTGTGTATGACACCAGTAACAATGGAATGAGAGAAAGTGTGCTGCTCTGTTTCCAGAGGGAAAAGGTGCATTTAACACACAAAAAGCACTGTGCTAGGAGGAAACAGATGGGGGGAGCATTTGTGTAAGGGGTGGCCAGGCTGGCTGCTTCAGACCTGCTTCTGGAGTGGTCTCTGGTGTGAAAGACGAGCTGTGCTTGGTGTAATCCTCAGCACTGGGTATTTACTTTTTTGTATTTGAGAACATAGGTGCATGAATCTCAGCTTGCCATCCATTCTAACAGCTACCATAGACATGCTCTTACCTGATTCTACATTCTCTATTATTGTGGTATTTACGAAAGAGAGGCCATGCAGAGGACACTTGGTGTATCTGTAATGCTGACTTAATTTAAATTTGGCAATTGTAATGCAACCGTCACAATGTTACAAACTGGTACCTGGGCTCCAACCTCCATCCTCCTACTGGATTTTCCTTTCTCGTGCAGTGCTGCCACACAGCTGTTCTGATGAGGAGTCCAGCTCTTGAGGTGTTTCTAATTAGTGACGCCTGTGAAGGGTAGCCCTGTGCTCAATACTTGCCTGCATCATGTTGATTTGGTTTGGTGTGGTCAGCTAACCTTAATCTGCAGTTACAGCACTGCTTTGATGACTCTGTGTCTTCAAATATTGCCTTCGGTGAGCTTCAGTAGATTAAACTCTAATCCCTGTGTCCAGGTCGTTAATTAAAGTAGTGACCAGGGTCAGACACAAGAAATCATCAGGGCCTGGGCCAGCAGCAGCCGCCTCCTCCCCACCATTCACCCACCGCCGCCAGTCGCTCTGACGACATCCGGTCTCGGCTGCCGCTTCCCCGAGTCTCTCGTCCCCCGCGGCCGCCGTGCCCGCTCCGCATGCGCGGAACCCCGGAAGCGGTGTGTGCCGACTTCGGCGGCGGACGGGAGCCATGCTGCGGGCACTGGGGACGGGCCTGGCGCGGGGGCACCTGAAGAAGCAGCAACGGCGGCGGCGGCAGCAGGTACTGGCCGCGGGCATTTCGTGAGGGGCGGCAGCTGCAGCGGCGCGGCCCGGGCTGGGGCGGGACAGTACGGGCACCCTGCGGAGGAGATGTCGGTGCCCGGCCGCGTCGGCCTCCCCTGTTACTGCGGCGGCGGGAGAGGAGCTGGGGTGAAGGGATGGTGACGGGTAGGGAGCAGATCTGTTCGAAAGCACCGTATCAGCCGCAGGGAAACGTGCAGCGGGTCGGTCAGAGGAACAGGAGGAGAAACAGAGAAGTCGAGAATATAGAGTGGGATTGAAACATGGGACTTGGCGTGGAGGGGTCACCTGGCTTATTCGAGTGTGGTGTGAAGCTTAGAGGTGGCCCTGTGGGAGCTTGGAAAAGCTGTTTTGCTCCAAAGGACCCATTGATTGTAGATTGACCAGAAGCCATAGAAGGGCAGCTGACTGGAAGTTTATTTGTTGATGCAGTGGTCTGCGTTTGATCTGCTCCTAGCTAAACCAGCAATATTCTCTTGTCTTTCAGTTTCTCCTGAGCTCCTGTAGGCACTGTTCTTCAGGATTCCTTCCCAATGAGAGGATCCGGAACATTGGGATCTCAGCCCACATCGACTCAGGGAAGACGACATTAACGGAGAGAATTCTTTTCTATACAGGCAGGATTACACAGATGCACGAGGTCGGTTTTCAGAGTAGTCCAGAGACACGCTGCCTCGGCTGAGTGTGCTGGGTGCTGTTGTGGTGTTGCTCTGACCTGTTTGTCAGCACAGTGTGAGGGAGCTACGCTTGGTGGGCCCTTCGAGGCTCTTCTGGCCAAGCTGAGAATGAATCCTAAAACTGTGCTGGTTTCCCTGATACCCCTTTAAGAATAATGGGAGGGCAAGGGGATAAAAAGAAATCCCTCCTTTACTGTAGTGTCCTCCCTCTTTCAGAATGCTTCAAATCTTATTTCAAGACTTTCTACTCCTTTACCACCTCCATGGTAATTATATGATTGAAGATATGTATTTCTTTTGATATAGCCAAAGATGACTGTGAGAAACAGTGCATAGTGAGGTAATTTTTAGCTTCGGGTATGTTACCTTGTTAAATTCACAGTAAAGCATAATTTCTCACAGACTCCTGATTAGCTTTTTCAGGAATGAACCTCATAAGAGGCAAATACATTAAAGTTGCAGATGGAGCTGAAAAAAAAAGACTTGCTTGTAGTTCCAGAACTGCTGGCACATCTGCTTTTCTTCACTGTGTGAAAGATGATGCTCAGTATAGAAAGCATCACTCTTGCATGTGCAAAATTGTTGGTAAACTTTTGGACTGAATTTCCCTCACCCTTTTTTTTTTTAGTATTTTATTTTTATTATTATTCCCTAAGGTGAAAGGTAAGGATGGAGTTGGAGCTGTCATGGACTCAATGGAGCTAGAGCGACAGCGTGGAATCACAATTCAATCTGCAGCAACATACACGATGTGGAAAGATATCAACATCAACATCATAGACACACCTGGTAAGGGCAGTTCTGAACGTGTTGGGATTGCTCTTCCTTCATATATGCATAGAACATGATGCTGTCTTTGTGGTCAGTAGTCACTCAAGCTGAGCTAATGTGACTCTGTACAGCTGCAGAATGGTTCTGTTGGCTGTTGCTCTTTTCTGCTTGTATGAGAAAACAGTTTCTCATTATCTTTTCTCATCTGTGAATAACGGGTATTTTTTATTATTCAGGGCATGTGGACTTCACAATTGAAGTGGAGAGATCTTTGCGAGTTCTTGATGGTGCTATTCTGGTTCTCTGTGCTGTTGGAGGAGTTCAGTGCCAGACAATAACAGTGAACAGGCAAATGAAACGTTACAATGTGCCATTTTTAACATTCATCAACAAACTGGACAGACAGGGCTCTAGTCCAGCCAGAGCAGTACAACAGTTGAGGTATTTATAATTTAAAATTATTTGTGAAATAAATCTGAAGTATTCACATAGCAGGTTAAGGAAGAATATTGAAAAGGGTTTTTTTTAGATCTGTAGTTGCCATCTAGAGGGTAGTACCTGATTTGAGATGAAATCTTAATCTGACCTGTAAAATATCTCAGTTTTCTCAAGAAAAACAAATGTTAGTGTCAGCCTGAGCTTGCAGTGACCAAAATTTGGGGGTTTGATATTTATTATTTTGATGGAACTATATTTGGAGCCACTTTGAAAATGGGTTTTTAATTTTTATCTAAATCCTGGTAGCAAATGTACTGCAGCTTACAGCAGAGAGATGACACAGGGTCAGATGGTTTCTAGTTCGGATAAGAGAAGTCCTGCTTGCTCCTTACCTGCCCCCGTCCCTCCCCGACGGGGCGTGTACAACGCTCTCTCTCGTCCCACATCCCTCCCTCCTCCGGCCGTAGCAGCGCCTGGGGCTCCCCGGCGGGCCACGCTCAGGGGCCACGAAAGCGCCGGTAGTGCCGGGACGACGGAGAATCTGGAGCAGCCGAAGGTGGCGGGGCCCCCACTCCACTAGCACCCTTGGTCCCCGCTGCCCCCCTGCAACCGCAGCCGTGGGGGGATGTGGCACGTCGCGGTGCTGCCAGCGTGTAGCTCATTCCTGATGCCGCTGTTTGTCGCTGAGTTTTGAAGAGATTTATTGGCTGGCTCTTGCTAAGCCATGCTTGAGTAATCCGAGCTGCTGAGCGCCGTGGTGAAGCCTGGAGGGGGGGAACGTCACTCCCTCTGGCAGCGGAGCAACATTAGTCTTCCAGCCCTCTAACCATCACTACAGCGTCGGAAACTGCCGGGTCACGGCCATTTGCTTTGGAAAATTGGCGATGTTTGGTGCTAGAGATCGATTACTCTTGTAATCCTACCCCCCACCTCCTCCTGCTTACCCCACCCCTACCCGCCCCAGACAAGAGCGTCCGACTCCTCCAGGAAAAAATAGAAAAGAAAGCAAGGAAGGAAAGAAAGAAAGAAAAAGAAACTGGGGGATGGATCTGACTCCAATAGGAAAAGCGTGTATCTAGAAGTGGTGCTAATGGGAAGAGATTTCCGAGCTTCAGAGGACGATGATTTGTCACAAAGGGTAGCCGGCTCGGTGCTTTGGGCTGGAGCCGTGTAGGAGATCCTTGGAGAAGTCATTGTGCACAGAAAACCGAAGACCTATACAAACATGCCTGTTCGCAGAGGTCATGTGGCACCACAAAATACATTTTTGGGTACAATCATACGAAAATTTGAAGGGCAAAGTAAGTTCTCTCTTTCTATTTTGCTACAGTAGTTTGATTCTGCTTGTGACTCAATGGACAGCAGCTCCCGACTATTTTAAGTTTGTATCTTGGAAAGAAAACCCCAGAGGTAAAGAGGGGGTCTCTGGCAGGTATAACATTGAGTTTGATCTAAAATACAGATTACCGACTTGAATTGTTGGGCTTTTCCTTTTTTTTAACCTCCCCCCATCCCCCCAGTAATTCAAGGATCTTGACTGTATCCATATTGTATAGCTATAGAAGTTATATCTCTTTGCCTTCTTCTGAGCCAGTGAGACGGCTATAAAAGTAGAGTGCTGCCTGTGCAATGTCTAAAAAAATAGCTAGATTTATTATCGTTATGATTGTTACCAATTATAATTGTCTTTTCAAAATAAAGCATAACAGATTTTGATTTAGAGGAAACAGATAATATGCAGAGGAGTTATTAAAGAGAAAATACTCTCTTACCTTGTTGTCATGACTGCATTTTAGTATTTCAATATAGCTGTCAAATATTTCCACTTTGTTTATGGAATCATAGAATATCTATCAGACCAGTGCAAATGCATCCTCAGAGCCTGTGAGATCTTTTCCAGTGCAGCAGTTTGCTACCTGTCAAGGAGGCTAAAGCTGAAGTGTTTTTCCTGGCCAGAACTCTAGTTCACTGTTACCAGTAAGAAGGAACACTTGATGCTTAAAATGAATTTCATTTAGAAACAGTAGTTTTGATATATGTACATTTATTTAAATATTTAGCATAATTTTAGTATCAGTCTGGTGCAAACCATTACAGCTAATTCCAGTCTATATACTTCTTTATACTTAAGGCTATGATACTGATTTAATATTTATATTAAAAAAAAAAAGAGGACGTTTGTAGTCCCAGTTTCTCTAAATGCTAAGTCAGTGCTGCTACTTAAATAAAGTTTTCTTGCAGTAAAATGTATATTTTAAAGTGAATAAAGCACTGTCTATTAAATAGGCAAGTGATAGTGAAAGTTCAGCATGATGAAAAGACAGTAGAAAAAGTGTGAGTGAAATCTTTTTCCCTTCACGTATTTCATTGTATTCAAAGACAGAATATCTTCAAAATATTGAAGACTCGTACTGCTAATTTGGCATCACATAAAAACACTACTATGAAGCAAGGGACCTCCTAATGTGATTAAGTAAGCAGAAATTCATGCTATTGACAATAAATGTATCAAAGCTGCACATTTATAATTACAATGAGAGCAGTGTGTTATAGTAGTAAACAGAAAGAAATGAAATAACGGTTGAAAACTTTTCAACCTTTCTGTCAGGTGAGGGTTTGGGAAAGGCTGATGTACAGAGGCACAGAACTTAGGCTGTACAAAATGTTTCCAACATCACAATCTTTGGTTTTCATGCACTCTTCATGCTCCTTTTTTTAACTAAGGAATATTTTCTTTTAAAAATGTAACTTCTAAAGCAATCACAGAGGAAAAAAATACTGTGATTTTTCTAGATAGTTTTGTTAAAATACTGACTACAAAGTTGTTGCCATTCACCTCAGTGAAAATCCCTGTGTAGTAGACTGAGCTGGTTGGATTTTATCTGAGGAAGCCCTTCACCTGAATAGAGCCCCCTTCCCTGCGCTCCATGTCCTGTCCCATGGAAGCCACTAACTTTTCAAGGACTTTCCTGGAGTTATGGCTGGCAGGATGGCACTCATCATCACCTGGGTTTCAGTGAAGCTAAAGAAGACAAAATTTTGTCCTTTTTAGACGAAAGAGTTTTGCAAAAGACTTGCATAATTTGGGTTTATTTCCTTAAAAGACAACTATCTTAATCTTTGATGTATTTATATTGATTGAGGTTTATTTAAAAGCTATGTACCAAACTAGCTGCATTACTTCACTGAAAGTCTCTGCATTTCAGGCATCCCAGTGAAAAGAAGGGTTGTTTAGCATCCATCCATGCAATTGACACTTTATGAAATGTTGAAAGAGTACTAAAAAATGCATCACTTTTATTGCAGATAAAAAATTCATCATTGCTAATGCTAGAGTGCAGAACTGTGCTATCATCTACTGCAATGATGCGTTCTGTGAGATGACTGGGTTCTCCAGGCCAGATGTGATGCAGAAACCTTGCACCTGTGATTTTCTTCATGGACCAGAGACCAAAAGACATCATATTGCCCAAATTGCTCAAGCACTCCTAGGGTCAGAGGAGAGGAAAGTGGAAGTCACCTATTATCATAAAGACGGTAAAACCTGGCTTTATTTTCAAGACTTTTTGTGTGTTTGGTTATCAGTTGATTGGTAAAAGTGTGTTTGATTTGCTGGTCAGACCCTTTGTTGCAGTAGTGTTGTAAATTCCCTGAAAGTCCAGTGAAGCACACTTAGTATACCAGTAAGGGAATGTGCCCTGAAAGTAGTAAGTGTCTGAAGTACTCTGACTGTAGCACTGTGTTTGCAACTGCTGAACAAAAGTTCTTCTCTCAGTTGGTTTATAGATCTCCTGAAGTAAAGAGCCCTACAATGACCAGATAAACACAGAGGGGACATCCTGTGAATGTTAATTTTTATGAACTCATTCATCTCACAGGACATAGGAATGGTGTATGAATTTCACAGGGCTTAACTCTGCCCGCCTCACACAGTTGGAAGCAAACCTTGATTTAAATGCAGTATTCTACTGGGAAAAGTACAACAAAGTTAAGTGGGAAAAATTGGCCTCTCATGAAGAAAGCATTAGCTTATAAAGAAAGGCACAAGTCTTTGAAAAGAGAGATGAGATATTGTGATGTTGGAGTACCTGCAACTGAACCACAGAAGTTGTCCTAAATAATGTCAGAGTAAAAATTTTGGAGTGCCTAACTGTGAAGAGTTTCCCTGTTAATCAGTGAAGACTCAGTATGAGAAGAATGGCTAAATCTGCTACATAGATGCTTTTTCCTGTTAAGAGCATAGGATGAATATATGACTGTACTTGCAGATTAAAAAATGCATATGCATGAAAACTAATTATGAAGCATAATAGTTATATGTAGAGTTTTGGGTTGTTTTTTTGTTGTTTTTTTCTTCTAGTTACATGGGGTTATTTACAGAAACATCCATCTTTCAAACAAATCCAAGTAACGGATAAGTGTGGTATACCTTATCATGTCGCTTGCTGTGTACACTCCTGGGAGAAGGAAAAGGAAATTCATATTCAAATGTTGAGCTTAAATTAGTTCTGGAGAAGTGCCAGTGTGTTGCTTGCATCAATTTTAGAATCACATGCAATGGATACTCTTGCATTTTGAAGTCACAGAGTTAAACCCTGTTCTCAAAAATTCTGTTGTTATCTTGGAGAGACTTAAATAATATTATTTTTAGCTCAGGCTGGTATAATTCAGACAGGACTCGGGCCAACCATTCTACCCACGCTACCAGTATTTAAGCATATTCTTCTTAGCACATTCTCAGTAGAGTCCTTTATTCTTAGATCTGGTTTGTTGGTCTGGAGCAGAGTTTGGTCAAGATTTGCTGTTGTAGCTGTGCTTTCAGCATAGGTTTCTCAGGAGACCTGACACCGTGTGTCTTTTGCACATCTAGCCTGTGTTTGTGTTAATTTGGCGTGTGTTAAAAATAATATTGCAAAAGGAGAATGTCATTTCTAACTTTCACAGCCACCAGCTTGGAGCACTGTTCTGACATCTGGTTGTTTTAGAGTACTTCAGTCTCCCAAGACATGATGAGGGAGGGAAAGTGCTTAACTAAAGTGCTGCTTATCTGTCAATTACCGTAAATATATATTTTCCGAAAATGCTGAATTCTGGCATTACATAACACACCATAATCTATTTGAGGCAAACTGAAGTAAATCTATCTATAAAAACTGCCTCAAAACCTATCTATAAAATAACATCTTCTAAATAGTTTTGGATTTTGAAGTGTATTGTATATGGGAGTTGGGAATTATTCAGTGTAAACAAACGCACAAAAGGTTTCTCTGTAACTTCATTTCTGTAGATAGTTTCTTTAAATTACTAGACCATATGTTTAAAGGTTAAGGAATTTCAAAAGCTACAGACAAGAGTTCTAGACATATTTGGGTTGAATCCCTCAAAATTTTACTGGTTGGAATGTGAACAGGACTTACCGTGTGCACTATATGAACTGCTAAATTTAAACAAATACAGTTGAATTATTTTGGATTGTAAATATAATTTAAAATACTAATTCACTGATTACAGGAAAAAATCAGCAGAATGGTCTGACACTCAAATGTGTAAATGTCTGACAGCTCAATTTATATATACAGGCTTTTTTGTTTCATTCCACATAATGTTTGATTTCTTTACAAAATGTGATTAAAAGATCTGAAGTTTCTGCAGTAACATATAACTGAAACGACCTATATGACAGATATAATAAACATCAGTAAACATACTCTATGGTTATTGTAAATCAAGGAATAGATATACCTCACTTTTCAACTTCTTCACTTTTTTTAAATTTGCAAATTTGGTTTTGCAATATAGAAAGTATAACATACTCTCTATATTGTAACAATATACTGAATGGGGATACCTAACAAGGACTTCCTCCAGGATTTGAAGCAAAATGAATTTAAAGAATTTTCTACAAATCTGAGAGTTTAGTGGTGGGTTAGTGGCTTATTTTGTACTGTGTGCATTGAGTGAATATAAGAATGTTTTAAGGGGTCCATCACAGCACAATTAGAAATGGAACTTTCTTTGTGCACCCTAAGTTATTCCAGTGAACTACCTACTGCTTGAAAGTTTGATTCTACATGTTTCATAGCCACCCATTGTATAATATTTAGTGTAATACTAAGCATACGGAGGAGGAAGACAGCTCATGAAAGTGTGAATCGCTTGAGGTTCCACTGACTGGAGTTTCTGAATACCATATTACACAGACCTGAATAAATGCCCAGCCCTTTATTCCACATCACATTATAATTTACTCTACATAAGCCACTGATTATATTAAAAATTATTTAATATTTCAAAGTAAAACAAACATCAGTGGGGTCATATATCCCCTCACTTATAAAGCTGATTTGTCATCAGATGTCCAGCAATGCATATATCAGAAAGGGAATCACTCTACAACTGATGCTTTTTCTTTTTAATTCTAAATACCACCTCACATACTTTTAAAAAGTCACAACTTTAAAGTTCAACTTAAAAGGGTATTCTTGAAACATGTCTTGCATACGTATTGGGAATTGCAATTCTGATCTTCTCTACTTGGCTATAACCCACTGTTCTAGATGAAAGTGTAAGATTTAGAGTTTTAAACATCTTGATGCTATACTGAATGCTGCTGTTTGTTCACTGCTTTAATCTTTAGGCCAGATCACACGCTTAAAGGGGGACAGAAGGGTGGGAAAACTTTTGTAGCAGACCGATATTTCAGAAAAGGGCAGTTGCTTGAATTTACACTGCCTTAAACAAAGCTGACAGCAGATAGAATGGTTAAGGGAGGACGCAAATTCGATGTATCACTGGTTTGTAAATGTGTTACCTAGACTGGCCATGTTTCCCTTTTCACTGTGCAGTGTGGGGAGGGTGCAGAGGAGAGGGAGAGAATGCTTGTGATAGCTTTGTGTAATTGTTTAGATGGCATAGAGGTGGCACGCCAGCATTACTTGCACACTCAGCAGGCACTGTCCTAAGCACTCGGGTGCCCTATCTTCACAAAAGTTTTTAACGTATGCCGTTAAAAGCCTTACTAGCTCATCCTGCAGTATTTGTATCAGAGTAAGATTGTTACAATAGCCTACATTTAGTTTTAATTTCTCCTCACTCGGGTATTTTTACAATCCAGGCAAAGTTCTAGTCTTCTATCCTGTTAGAGTAGTGCCAAAGGAGGTGATTACATAGTTATCAAAAGAATTAATTTCTACTGAGAAAATTTGGAACAGATGGATGCCAAAACTAAGGGTCCAAATTTATAGGTTCTCAACACATAAGAAGCTCCGCAAAAGTCACTGGATGTACTCATGGGATTAAAGACTCAGTAAATTTCTTTTTTAATGTAACTATCCCTTTTAAATAAGTACAATAGATAAATACAGACAAATCACAAGAACTATTATTTTGAAACAGATTTTTTTTTAAAGTCTTCCCCATTAGGCATTAACATCTGTTTAATTCGAAAAAATTATACTCTGATATAAAAGTAGCAGTATAGTATATTCCTCAGTATCTCACAACTTCATTTTCACAAATCATATAGCTATATGATGTGTATTATAGTCGAAGGTAAGATCCTGTTGAATTCTTATTTTAATAAAGTTATTTGTGGTGAAAATGTTTGACAGCTCTTCCTCTGAGGACTCCATTTTACAGTTTAAGTCATGGCATAAATCATTCTTGACAGGTGTAAAATATTGCTTGAAGTGGTAAAGTTGTAAAGCTTTTGACATGAAAAGTATAATTGGGGATTCAGAATGGATATATGATAATCAGAAAGGATCGTAGCACGCTAAATACTTCTTAATCTACGCTTCGTGAACAGTGTGCTGTGTCTGAGCTTACAGAGATTACGTGTTAAAGGAGCTCATTTAAGCTTACCCTATACACATCAGATACTCTAGGGATAAGAAGCACTTCAGAAGAGGATAGGTTTAAGCAAAGATAAGATCAAGCAATTATTTGAAGAGTGTTTACAAACCTCACAAATTACTTGGAACCCATCTGAATGGAACACAAGAAAACATTATTTTTTTGGTGGTAATGGTAATACAACTGCAATTCTGTTCACTAA
>JANHGB010020981.1:1384-24226 GCA_026283785.1 Coracopsis vasa | reverse complement strand
ACAGAAACTTAAATTTAGTTTATTTAATCTCAGATGCCATCCCACCTATCGTGCTAAGAAGCTTTTAAAAAGGTCTTTCTATGAAGCAAAGCTGGCAAGTACTGTCTGCCTGTCTGCTTCAGCACTGACATGGAAGAAAGCTATAAAGTACGATTAGAGTGCTTGAATTGTTTCTCAGTAAATACATGTACTTGCACGTGTTTGTGAGAACTGGATGGAGTTTCAAGGCTGTTTTGCAGTTGTTCTGTTCTCTTTAATTTTGGAACTATGCCAAAGAGACTAAAGGGATGCAGATCTGTTGATCAGAACAAGCCCAGAAGAGTCCTGGAAGAGGAGCTGATTGTTCATTTCCTATCCCCATTCTAGCCTCATGCTGGCAACGTTGCCATATATTTCAGAGGAGAAATATGTGTTGGTCTATAAAAAAAATTGTTTTTTTTTTTCTACCCTAAAGACATGATTATCCTCCTGCTTCTTTGGCCTCATCTGATATGGAGAGGGAAAAACAGGATGCGTCTATCTACCTACCTACCACCACAGCATAGTTTACAAAGACATGAGGATGAATGAGGTTGATGTTTATTATGGTTTTCATTTTTTTTTTTGTTAATTAAATGCATCACACCCAATCAGGAAAGAAATTCAATCTCCAGTTAAAACAAAGGAAGCTCAAATAAACATCCTATATGTTTATATGTTTCGAAAGACAATATTGTCAGTGGGAGGGGACATAGCAGGGAAGAAAGACCAAGCAGTCTTTCTAGAGGAAAGATCTTCTCACAGGCAATACTTGCAAGACATTAAAAAGGCTTTCTGTTGCAATTTTCTCTTCTGGAATTACCCCAGGCTGAAAGACCTTTGATCTCATGCTGATGAAAGACAAAGCATAGGGGCAAGATTTCTCAAACCCCTGTCATTATTGTGCTGGAGAAATAATCTTGGTTTGCTGAGTTGTTTTCAATATTTCCTACTGCTGCCAATAAATGTAACTTATTGCAGTGATTACAAATAAACTTCTCAAGACCAAATATCAACTACAAGGAAAATGGTCAGCAAAAATAAAAAGAGAGACTTGCTGCCTTAATTACAGCAAACCACTAAATGTCTTGAAGAAAGATGGAGCCCATTGTACTTCATGGTGCTTTCCAGAGCCTCTGCTGCCTTCAGGTAAGGACAAGATCCCCCCTTCTCTGCAAAAAGACCCACCTCTGTTTTCCTGTGCTTATACTATTGAATTTCGCCCCAAAATGTACAGGATGCTTTTTGGGTTCTGCACCAATGGCAATGGGTCAGTGCATGTCCCAGTCTTCCCATGCATCTGATGTCGCTGGACCATGTTTGCTGCTTTGTAACTGCTTGTTGTCTTGCTCTAGCTCCTGCTGGCTGGGATTTTGCTTAAGCTTGATCTGCAAAATGCAATTGGTGGAGCTGCTTCACCAGCTGGGTAAGTTCCTACATCTCAGTGATGTCAAGGCCATGACAGGGATGTGATTATAAATGCTCCTTACCCTGATGCTTCTGCGTATGGTCTCACCCCTCTAAGGGTGTGTTTGCTAGTGTGCCACACTTGTTCTCTACCCTTCCTTTCTCTTCATAGTAAGATATCATTGCCTTCTCCCAGCTTCCCTACATCCCTCCTGTGATGTCTTCTATGGGCCAAACTAGCCTAGGTCTTCAGTACTTTACCTAGAAGGCAGTTTTCAGGAATTCCACCGAAAAAGAGAGGTTCTCCTCAGGTTTTCGTACCCATCCTCTGGGGGAAGCCTGTGCCTGGGGGACAAAACAAAAGAGAAAACCCAGAAATATTAGAGAGAAATAGACCTACTGCTCTGCGGCTGTGCTTGGGGAATGCTGTGCAGATGTGAGCTGTTGGAGGCCACAGATTAACAGAAAGAAATGCTGCCTGTGGAGATATCAGACTGGATGAAAATTCACCCTGGGAGCTTGATCTTGGGTATGCAAGGAGGATCAGGCAGGGGACTATAGCTGTCTTTTTTAATGTTTTAAGTGGGAGGCCTGATGCTCACTAGATAGCACTAGGATGTTTATTTATATTAATCAACATTAACAAACAGTCAGTATGGACTTGTGTGTTTGTGTACACACACCTCTATATTTAACCAACCAGGCGTGTGCTCCAGAGCTTAGCTTTCACACTTCTTTTATTTGATGTTTATCACTATCTTGAGCATAGAAATTTCCGCACAATTAATTGAAGTGACATATGCTTGCCAGCAGCCAAGTTTTAATCCCATCCTTCCCTTTCACTGTGGTTTTGATTATGCTGATGGCAAACCCTCCTCGTTTGACTCAGCTTTGCACTCGCAGTGGATGCATCAGGAGCCAACTCTTTTCTTAGAAGTTCAGAGATCTTTGCTGAATGTCCCGCAGGGTCTCAAGTTTTTGGAGTAATAAACAAGGGTTTCGTTGGCTTCTGAGATTGATGTGAGCAGTTATCAGAAACTGCAAGCGGTAACCAACCCCTAAATCACATGTCTGGTAATTCAGAGCCATCATTAGTGATAAGCATTCTTTGATAGGGTTTAGTATTCTTGATTGTAGCCCTCATTTTGCTCCATGCTTCAGACATTTGACAAAAGACAGTCTTGCCTGACATAGCTTGTGGGGGTATATGGTCAGGGACAATCCCTCCACAGCACTCACACCCATTCTGAGCTACAAGTTGTGTAGGAAACCCAAATCCCAAGCAATGACATGAATAATAGAAGGAATACAAATCTAGAACCAGTCCTGCATTGCTACAGAGAGTACAGAAAAGTAAATTTCAAGTTCCTGGGATGGGAATGAATGCAAATTCTGTCAATGTCCATGCATCAGGATGCACAGTCAGGTGTAGCTTGCTGTGAGCATCCTTTGTGAGTCATGGCAGAAAGTGATTTATGCTAAGAACAAAACATTTTGCTGATCTTCCCAACCAAAGTCCCCAGAGCTCTAATCATTGCACCGATGGTGGAGGTGAAAAGACAGCAATTTTTACTGTGTGAGAAGCTTTGATTTCCTGTTAATCACTTCCTACTATAAATCAGCTATAGGCAGCTGCATCCACTTGCTCCTTGGGATAGAAAAATATACCCTGCTGCTAGACAGCAACACAGGCGCCAAAAACATCACGGGATCAAAGGGCACTGTGATTTATCCCAAGCAGAATCTAAACAAGCCTGTCAGCTTGCCTGGACCATTTGTTTATTTTAGCCGTGGACATCCATGTCTGTCCAGCAATAGGGGATGGATTTATCATTAGCATAATTTGTCCCATGTCTGAGCTCGCTCTAAATGTCCTTTTCATTCAGCATCCTGATAGCTGGTACAAAATCTGCATAGGGAGCATTTTCTGACAGCTCATCACTGCAAAAGAAAAGGCTCTTGTCTGTGCTGGGGGCTGTCTGTTTGCCTTCTTAGAGAGGGAAGTGTTCATGTTTCATCTGATCTTCCTTCTTTTCCTGACAAAGCCCAACCAAGAGCATTGCCCAAAAAAGTTCTTGTCCAGAAACCCCAATAGCTGGGGTTAGTCTCAATGTGGGAAAAACTGATTCTTTTCTCCCCATCCAGGCTTCTTTGGAGGGAATTGTTTTGCAGTCTGTCCTCCTGTTCCCTGGTTGAGGGAGCTCAGTGCCTCTTCTGAATCCCTTCCTGAACTTCCCAGAACTGTGGAGGTTTTCTCTGGAACTGCAGGGTGACTGCCATGCTTGTCTGGAGAAGGTCAAACATCCTTCTGGGTTCCCAGAGGCAGACCTGCCAAGTCAAGTGATGTTTTGGGCTTCATCCCCTCCTCCCCCTTGTAAACTCTACACAGGATATGGGAGGTTTGGCCTTTTTCTCCAAGAGATTCAAGTGACAGTTGTTTTTTCTGATGCTATCTTTTTGGCACTCACAGCCAGGATGTTTCAAAGGATAGAGGAATGGGGTTGGGCTGTGAAAAAAATAACAGTTTTAACATCACAGGATCTCCTTGTCTGCTGCAGCCACTACTGCTCTCTTGCACAGCGTTGTGCTTTCATCACCATGACTGTGAGGAAGAAAACAGCCTGGAGCTTCTAGGCATGGATAATACATCAACCAGCAAATTAGGCAACCCTAATTACACCGACCCTTCTTTTTTGTGGGGTGGTGATATAGGCACAGTAGAGCAAAATGAATGTTTGTCAAAATCTGGGGCTAGTTGGCATCCAGTGCTGCTGTGTGGGTCCAGGTATTCACAGAGCCCAGCTCTGTGGTTGCAGGCAGTGTTTCAAAGCCCTCTGGTATCTGGGGGCTTCTGAAATACCAAGAAGGGTGCCTACGTTAATTGACCTCTGTATGAATGCGAAGCCTGTCTGAAGCTCCCCGTGGCAGTCCTGCAGAAAAACATCCCTCCGCTTTAAAGCAGAAGGGCTGAAAGGATTTTGCACCTCCAACAGAGAGTGCCTGTGTGCACGGAGGTCCATGGCAGTAGAGATGTGGCACTGTGGGCACAGGTAGCTGCTTGGCCATGGTCACACCAGCCCACTGTTCCCTGCGCCTGGTCTGAGTGTAACGACGCAGTGTGCCAGGTCTTCCTGTGCTACTGTGTGTACATGTCATCTGTATCTGCTATGGACATCTGTCAGGGATGGCTCGATGGTGGAATGGATATGAATCATAGAATCATAGAATCTACTAGGCTGGAAAAAACCTTTAGCATCATCAAGTCCAACCGTTACCCCAGGACTGCAAACTCCATCGCTAAACCATATCACTGGGGGCCTCATCTACACAGTTTTTGAGCAATTCTAGGGATGGTGATTCCACTGCTGCCCTGGGCAGCCTGTTCCAATGCCTGAGCACCCTGTGGGGAAGAAATTTTTCCTAATATCCAATCTAAACCTCCCCTCACACAGGTTGAGGCTGTTACCTCTTGTCCTATCACTTGTTACTTGAGAGAAGAGACCTACCCCCACCTCACTACAACATACTTTCAGGTAGTTGTAGAGAGCAATAAGGTCCCCCCCTGAGCCTTCTCTCCTCCAGACTAAACACTCCCAGTTCCCTCAGCCACTCCTCATCAGACTTGTGCTCCAGACCTTTCACCATCTTTGGTGCCCTTCTCTGAACCCACTCCAGCACCTCAGTGTCTCTCTCATAGTGAGGGGCCCAGAGCTGAACACAGGATTCAAGGTGCAGCCAAACCAGTGCCCAGTACAGGGGGATGATCACTGCTCTGGCCCTGCTGGCTAAGGTAGGGTCTGTGAGACAACTATTGCCTTTGAAACTTTAAGATCCTATAGCTAGCAGCAGAGACATACCTGGATCTCAGGTGATCTACCACACAGGTGAATCTTACCCAGCTCTCCTTCACTTCTGTCTTATTTCTTTTATTGCAGGAAAGATCTGAGGCTGTGAGAGAAAGACGGTTGATGAACAGCAGGGGCAAGGGGAGATAAAGTGAAGAAATGAATGGACATGTTTTTAAAGCTGTAACCCCAATGCCTTAATCCACCTGGTCTGTGACATCCAAAGTATCTTTTATTAGTTTGAGAAAGAAATGTGGTAGACAAGAGGTAGTTATGATAATAACAGTGACCTGTGCTCCTTGGCAAATCAAGCCTGTTCACACAGTATGCATTTGAACACCTTGTTCCAGATTCAGAGTGAATCAGAGGTCACCTGTACTAAATGGGTCATCACCTCTTGGAGACACTGTGGTCATGGTTGAGGATGTGGATATGGTGACAGAGATGGTCCTGCAGCACAGAAGACTGTGACATAGCAATCACAGCTCCTTTTTCACTTTCCTGCAGAGTGAGTTTGGGCCATTGGTCCCCAGAGAAAGGAGGCACAGAAGTGACCTGAGGACCTGAAGAGTGTCCAGCCTTTCCAGACTCCTTTGTCCTTCAGCAATGTTTCCTAACCAGCACCCTGCAGAGGATGCTTTGCACCGTGAGGTTTAGAGACCTCTGCATCTCTATGGAAATAAATCTCTGGGTACTTTGCAGGAAAGACAGAGCAAGGACCTGTGGCTCACAGCAGACAGACACACTGCAGAATTAAACCAGAATTTAACACAGTAGAGTGATTAGCCACTGGAACAACCAATGAAGAAAATGTTCAGTTCTTTTTCTCTTGAAGCCTGTTTTCCTAGCGAACACAAAGGATTGGGCTCACAGTGAGAGGAGGAAATTGGAAAGTCAGGTCCTACCAGATGATCTGATGGTGTCCTGGTATTAGGCTCTTGGAATGCTCTTCATATGCTTGGATGAACACCGTCTATGCTTTTAACCTGATGTGCTCAAAATCTTAAATAATGATGCAGTAATAGTGTCACAATGGCATCTCTACATATAATATTTATATTGTTAAGCCAGCTCTTTGAAAATTCAGCAAACACATCTATTTCTAATAAGGCATGCAATGTATAACATTTGCAAATGTTCTCACAGCTGGGCCATTAAAGAAAGCTTTCTGTAGTGCTAACAGAATATTTTATCAATAGCTTCTATGTGAGCTTGTGACTAATGGTAAACAATTTCCAGTTCCTAAAGCATGGATTTGGCAAAGCGGTGCTGTATTTGTTTTTAACCTGCTCTGATCGCCTCTACTGCAGGCTGCAACAGTGCATAATGCATAAGGGAAAAAGCCTCTCTGAATCTGAGCATTAGCAACACTTAGAGAAACAAAGGTGTAGAAATTCAGTTTCACACTGCTGAGGCAGAACAATAACATTAAAAATCCCTACTGTGTGGTGGGCTCAGAGGCAGTCATCTAATACAAATAAAACCCTGTGTGCTGATGCGGTGCAGCACTATTTTTCAATGAGATGGTATTGAAGAGTGGTTATACTAAACAACACTGATCCCTCCCTGAAATCCCAGGAGCACAGCACTGAAACACAACAGAGAAGAAAACAGCAATGTTGGGACCCTACTGGGAGGTGGGATCACTTGTTCCTGCTCTCCATCAGACATGGATGCACACTAAGGCTCAGAGAAGATAGCCTTTCTCCATAAGGACCCATTCTGCTCTGCAGGTTGCATGGTGAGCTCTTTGGTGATGGCAATGAGGAGGCAATGACCGTGCTGGACTCACTGGTGTGCAGAGGTGCTATAACCTCTCCCTGGAGCAACACCTGGGCCTGGTCACAGTGGGAGGAACCGTGATCTCTGACTGCCATCCACAAATGGCAGAGCCCTTGGCTTGTTCTTAGGGAGGGTGGATCTTAATTTTTGACTGAGGTTGTATTTTGTCTGCCATACTGCAATCCCCATTACTGCCTCTGCCTCTGCTTGCCCTTCAGGGTAGTAGGATTTGCCCTATTTGACAGTCAAACTCCTTGCACTGAGGCACGGGGGTCAGAGGCAGTGAGCCATACTGCTGGAATTAAGATACTTGCACATCTGGGCACCCCTTTTTCTTTCATCTGCAATGCTGATATATGTGCTTCCCTACACACTGTAGCCTGTTATCACAGTGTTTGTATGGCAGAATGATGGAAACTTTGCAGTGGAAAGTGTATGAACTGGAATGCATGTGCTCATAACATCGCATACTGCCAGGAGACAGCACTTGAGGGGCCCCTGAGAGGTCACCGGGGCTGAAAAAGGACAGCAATTATCATTCTGTAGAAACCTGCACATTTTTGTCAAGGTTTGGATGTCTGGAGAAACCCTACCCACATCACTTGTTGGTTTCCTGAGCTATCGGCTTCCGATCCATCAGAAGGGATGGTTCACGGATTCCCTCCAAATCTCAAAACTTTTTCTACAAAACCTACTTCTTCCTCTTGCCTGTGTCTCCAGCACTGGGTAAGATAAATGCTCCTGAGGCACCACTTAAACCTGTGTAACTGGGGTTCCCCTCTCCTTAACTTTATCCTAGAGAACGTGATTTAAAGAAAAAGAGGAAATCCATTAAAAACATAACTGGAAAAAGGCTAAGAAAGAGGCAGAACAAACTTTTACTGAAATTTTAGTGGAGTTTATGCACATTGATCGTTTCCATCTTTTATTTTTTTGTGCAGATGGACTCCCACGTCTCAGCTCTCTGTTTGTGTATATGTTGAACATAAAAACAAACCAAGCCCAATTCCTACATGGGGAGACTGGTAGGAGCAGGGACCTCTCCCCCATTTCTGGGAAAAGGAATGAGGTCCCGTGGGGTAGGCGTGGGGCTGTAATTAGCTCTCCAGCTGCTGGCAGGATGTACTTGACAGTTCACCAAGCAATGGGAGGATGACCCCTCTCCCTACAATAAAATGTTAAATATTTTTTAATGTGCAATAATTTGGGCTTGTTCTGATCCTGACCCTGATAAGTCTTGTGCATGGTGGTTCAGCTGTTTTAGGCGAAATGGTCTGTTCTGTCTCCTCTGTACATGGCCACAGGGCAGGGAAAGCAAATGCCAAATGTGCTATCACTGGGGAGAGGAACAGTTGATGCATCTTGATCTTTTTTTCTGTATCTATCTTGATTCTTTTAATCATGTTTCATTGCTCCACATTAATAAAAATTACTGCTGAATCCAGATTTTTATTTTTAATAGCAACCAAGAGTTTCATAACAGGCTGATGGGTGTTTGGAGGGCCATAGACAGTGCTGTTGGAAAGACCCTGACAAAGTAAAAGCCACTTGTCATGTTTATGGTGGTAAGACAGCACAGAACATTTTCTGAAATGCTTGTGATATTCACAGTCTGAATGCACCTTTATGCACCATGGGCTTGTTCATTAATTGTGTCCCTGCAGTGATCACAAGGGTGAGGTGTATTGTGTGCTATTTATATACAATTTTTCTCATGCTGAAGAGGCCCCGTCATGGGCTGCTCCAAATGAAAGGATATTTGTGTGCCAGAAAGCAGTCCCATCATAGCTCAAGACAAGAGCCCTCAGATGATGACAGACAGAGTGTGGAGGGCAATGAAATAACGAGAAAGCTTTGAATGGCCAGAAGTCTTAGCACATGACTAGCCTTATTCATGACTTTTTGTAGGCATCTTGGTAAGGGACAGCCTCAGAAGGGAGCTGACACTGCTCACAGCATAATTCAGGGAAGCACAAGGAGTGACTAGGAAGCTGGAGAAAAAAAAAAGGAGAGATCCAAGTCATGAGGCCAAGGGAGGAAAGATCAGAAAATGAAGAGCACAGTTGGCTGCTTCAAAATGACTGGGAGGGAGCAGCTGGAAAGCTGATACTGAGAAATGGCATGGCAGGGAATCAGCCCTGAAGATGGAGACTGCAGGTGGGAACAGGGCTGGAGAGAATCTAGAGCGGAAACTGGGGACTCTGGTAGTGGTGTGGTTGAGGATCAGGTGAGACATGAAAGAGAGATGGCAGCTGAACAGGCAAGATATGCAGTAAGTAGCACAAAGGGAAGGAGATGAAGAGCCTGGCGCTCACACCTGAGTGAGGTCTGAGACAGAAGAAATGGGTACAAAGACAGTGTCAGAGCTCTAGGATCCAGGACTGAGAGAGAGCAAGATAGGAAGAAATCTTAATCAGTTGCACAGGGCTTGATGTATCTATCTGACCTTCTCTTACCTTGAAGCCACTCAGACCCTAAACAGGAGGATCCTTGGAAAACTGAGTGTTGTGGGTATATGTCAGGGCTCCCATAGGTTGTTGTTAACCCATAGAACTGTGCTGAGCTTGAAGGTCCCATCTGGCCCTATTGCTGCTGATAGACTGAGCGGGAAAGAGAATGGCACATCTTTTCAGGTGTTAGCAGAGAGGTGATGTTGTGACAGGCTCTAGCTGTCTGTGTAAACTTGCCGCATAGAAATCAGCCAAAGCCCTGCTCCTGCTTTTACAGCTGCCACCTGTATCAGGAGGAAAGGTGACAGAAAAGTGTCCCAGCCAGTCCCTCCACTGCATAATGGACTGCGGAGTGGCAAGTATTTGGCCCCATCAGTAGGACGTACCAGGAGAAATCCCCTGGCCAAAAGTGTTTGGGCTAATGATACACAGATCCTGCATCTGTGTGTCTGTCTGTGTCCCCATGTCAGCATGTAAATACTTTTGGCATGAGTGATCCTTCCATTCCCTTCTGTACTTCCCCTATGTGCTTCAGTCTCCCACTCAGCACAGAAGTGAGGAAGGGGAGCTGACACTGAGTCAGAGCTAGGAAGGGAAGAGGAAACCTGCAGGCCGAGCTGTTGGCCTCAGAGCCTTAGACAATATAGTTCAGTGATCTGTGCATCCATTCTCTCCCTTCCATTCTCCAAGCCCTGAATGCTGCAGCTGGCAAGGGCTGACATGCAAACTCAGAGCTATGTGTGTTGTCCATGTCCACATGCCCCTCCGAGCCATCTGTGGACCATGCCTTGTGCCAGCATCTTGACCATGCCATGGAGGCGGAGGAGGGCTGCAGAGGCATGTATAAGGCAGAGTGAGCCTTGCCTTCTCCCTGCTTGCCGCCTCCATCTCCCATGTGCTGCAGGGATGCTGCTGAATTCTGATGAGGCAATGACTGGCCTTTTTCCAATCTGTCACGTTCTGGGGGAGGGTTTTCTTGAGGAGAGACATGGCAGTGGGGATTGGAGGTTTGTTTATTTTTGTCTGGAGAAACAATAGGCATTTTTGCTCTTCTGAGAAGTCTGAGCCTCACCTGCCCCTGTCTACCTTGTCATGGGATGAGTTCTTTTTCCTCTGTGTCTGTTGTCCTTCGCTTCTGGTCTGTCCGTTGAAGGGTAAAGCACGGGGAGGATTTATCTCACAAAATCAAAGAAAAATAAATCCCAGAGGGAAAACCCCAGCAAACTAAACAGCTAAGAAACCCAAACACAAAGCTTCCTTTCTCTTTCTGGATCCTACACAAATTCTTCTTCTTCACAGCCAATAAGAAGAAAACACCCTCTAAGTTTTACCAGCAGAACAATATGCCTCAATTAAACAAACAAGCAGCTTGGTGGGTTCGTGGGCCAAGGCCAGCTTCTGAGATGCTTGGACAGTCTCACCTCAGCCTCTGCTCTGAACATTTTCTGTTGCATACATGCACTTGGCTGCAGTTGATCCTGCTGGCTTGCATCATCTATCATGCTGACAGGCATCCAATGGTGCTGCTGTGAGCACCATGCCCCTGTATGTGGTCCTAGGCCACCAGCCATGTGCTGACCTGATGGGACTTACAATAGGGAGCAAAGGGTTTTGGTCATGAAGGAGCTCTAAGGAAGGCTGTGCTGTTATGAGCATGGAGTAATACCCAGAAATGCACCCCCTGATTTCCCGTTGCTTGCATGAATCCTTTCAGAATTTCCCTGCCCTTTCTCCCTATTTCTCACATCACCCCGGAGTCAGGCTTCCAATGCAGAAATGCATCCAGGCTTTTGTCTGATATCTTAAAGCCTGATCCAGCTGGCAATGAGATTTATTGAATAAATAGTGGTATGGAAACTGTGAAAGATGAGATCCCCTCAAAAATCTTTCCCAGCCCAACCAGAAAACCCAGCTCTTGAATGCCTTTCAATTTCCAGAAACCCTTTTGTAGCAAAAGAGGCAACAACTATTCCCAATCTCAGTTAGTTAGACTCTGCAAAATGCAGGGTCAGTAAGCTTGCATGCAGGTTTGCCTGAGCAGCTGTCCCCTTGCTCCATCTCCTGGTGTGTGTGCAAAGCCAAGAGCCCAAGCTGCCACCCAGACCCAGAGTGAGGTGCAGGGGTACCACCTTCTTGAGACAGTTGCAGCTTTTTCTGACTCTGATTGCAGTTTTATATCTGTCTAATGGAATCATAGAATAGTTAGGGTTGGAAAGGACCTTAAGTTCCAACCACCCTGCCATGGGCAGGGACACCTCACACTAAACCATGTCACCCAAGGCTCTGTCCAACCTGTCCTTGATCACCACTAGGGATGGAGCATTCACAATTTCCTTGGGCAGCCCATTCCAGTGCCTCACCGCCCTTACAGTAAAGAACTTCTTCCTTACATCCAATATAAACTTCCCCTGTTTAAGTTTTAACCTGTTACCCCTTGTCCTATCACTACAGTTCCTAATGAAGAGTCCCTCCCCAGCATCCTTATAGGCCCCAAATACATGCAAGAAAGATTGACCAGGATGCTTGGTTAACTGATAATATTAAGCACATGTTAAGTACGTTTGCTGCATGGTAAATTTTGTATCTTTACAAGAAATAAAAGGAAGGCTTTATTGTTCCATATTCCTTTGCAGCAGATATTGCTTGTCAATAGAGCAGATTCAAGCAGCACTGCCTGTGACTTGTATTAGATTCCCACAGATCTTCCAGGTAACCCTTGTACAGAGCAAGCGATGGCATCTCTGCAAGTCTTGCTCCCAAGCTGAGAACCAACAAAATGAGGAATGGACATTGAATATGAGTCTCTGATTTGCCTAGCTTAAGCGGGGAACTCAGTAGCAGAGGTGCTTGGTGAAATAGGAAAATGGAACAAGTTAGAGGGAAAAAATCCCAACCCAGCTCTTCATGACTTATTTAAACCTTTTCTGCAGTGTTTGTTACTCTGAATACAGAGGAGAAAATATTGTTCTAGCCACGTTAAGCAGATTAAGTTTTAGTGTATGAAAATGCAGACCAAACACTTTCAGCCTCTTAAATGAAGCTGTGCTAACACGATTTTTTGGAGGCTAGGGGTTTGTATGCCATCTGCCCAGCCATTATCAACAGGCAGTGTTCTACATGCATCAAGAAAGAACTGAGTATTAAAGCATAACATTTAGCCTGGGTAATCCTATTTGAACTTCTTTTGAAGTTCTAGTGTCCAATTCACATGCATAAGTTAGGGGAAACTTCAGGGGTTTAACATCCACGCAAATTAAACCAATTCTATACCAGAAAAATGCAGTTTGCTTGTTTACAGCTCTGCAGCTAATCCTCTTCATTAACAGATTGCTCAGAAAAGTAGATTTTGTCAGTGTCTTTCTGGGTTTAATGAGTGTTCCTTTCCTTCCTACAAGTGTCTCTCTCTTGCTGTAGATGTTGTGGATGCTCAACAGACCATCTAAAAGCCATGGTCTAGTTAGGACAACTGCATTTGAAAATGTTGGCACAAGTGACTGGCTCAAAAGCACGTAAAAAGTTCATGGCAGAGGAGGGAAATAAGCACAGATTTCCAACTGCTTTGCCTCCTGCTTTTAGGATAGAGTCCTTCCCCTCTTGAAGTAAAAATGAATGGTTTGTATCTGAACTATTCACATCCTTTCTGTTTCCAGCCAAGTCTTGGTCAGTGTTTTTCACCAGTTATTTTTTATCTAAACCATTTTACTCTACCTTATTCTTCCCCATTTTAATGTCAAATCTTTTTTCCATCCTTTTTCACCATGCCAAAACCTCTTCTTTAGCTTTCAGCCAAGCACTTTTTCTGCTGTTGTCTCATATCCATCTCTATAGCTCAAAGACTGGACTTTTCTGCTATCCAAGTCTCCAATTGCTGTTCTGATACTCAATTTTCCTACGCAGCTCCATCCTAAACTCAGTATAATTTTCTAAATCACTGGTATTTATGACTAAAGCTCTAAATGGACAGGTTTTAATTTCACCTCTTGCTGTTTTTCTCAATTAAATTTCATTTTCAGTGCTGAAGAGGAAAGATGCCAAGTTTTATGGCAGTTCATGTCACCTACTAATTTGAACCTGTCAAGTGTAGCACCACATGTTGACATAGATGTACCCCTGGGAAAATATTTGTCTCCTTATGTACTGAAGAGAAGACAAACAATAATGAAACCTATACTGTTGTCAAGAGCTGTCATGGAAGATCATCTATTAATTGTTTCCTTCCAGTACCTTCTGGAAAGCACTTTAGTTTTTGCCAGACAAAACAACTAATGGGCTGCTGGATGGAAACAATTTCCTGATATCTGTACAGAAAGACCCTGATTACAAACATTCATATTCAAATATCACTGTATTAAGGGCAACCACGTGAATGGAAAGTGCAATGAAGTATAAGAAAAATAGCCAGATTGTTTTCTATTTTTTGACCTCTCCAACTAGCCAAAAGGTTCCTTATATTAACTCTTCCAAGAACATTGCTTAAGATAGCCATGAGTTGTGGTAGGAGATATAGGCAAGCCAGACGAAAGGAATGTTAGGGCAGCTTTCCTTCAGTGCTTAAGTGCTTCTCCTGAGTATAAAGGCAATTGTGGGAGTTAGTCCAGTAAATATGAATGTTCAGCGCAGCTACTGAGGAAAAGCTATAAAACACCTGACTACACCAAAAGCTGCAGCAAAGGTTTCCTTTTCAATCAAAATAATTAGTAGCAAAAGAAAAGCCCCAAGCCATTGCAGCACAAAGTTTTTCATCTACCTTAATTACTTTCCATGGGGAAGACATTAGAAATCCAAATGGTCCTTGTCAAAGGGTTGCAGAATGATGGTGCAAGAGCCCGAGGCAGTAATATGTGAATGGTTATTCAAACACAGACTGACACAGTGAGATGGGGCTTTTTGTCTCAAGCATTTTTCTTTGCTGTAGATAGGTGTGTGCTGTTGGATTTCACCCATACACAGTCTTGGCGTCTGCTTTCTGCAACAGGTAGGTTGTAATGAATTGGTACCTAAGAACTGAAACTCTCACTTTAAACAAAGTGTAAGCCCATCATCATTTCCAGAAGCTATATCTCGGAGAAAATGAGCCATAGAAATACATATTCTGATGAGGAGAAAATCCATCAATTTTCTGAAAATCTCCAAGGTGGTTATGAGCACTATGTATGAAACATTGAATTTGGCTTGTTCGGTGCTCCTCAAAAAGGGAAAAGCTCTTTGTAATTCCCAGTGATCCAAACGTGCCTTTTTCTGAAAAGCATATTTTACTGCATAATGACAAGGGGCCATTGGAATGGCTTCACTGCCACAGTCAGAGCACGTTGGAAGGGAAACCTTCCAAATGCAATTAAAATACCAAAGTTACTTAGAGTGAGTTTATAGCTTTCCAGAGCCAAGTAACTAAGGGACAGCAGGGATGGGATATGATTACTTTACTGTGTTGCATCTAAATTGAGGAACTGTGGCTGTTCAAAGCAGAGCAGGGCAATGAAGAGTGCAGGCTAGTAAGAAACTGGTAGCTAAATCAGAGAAAATAGTTTAATATGAACTTTCAAAAATGTCTGTGATGTCCCTTTTCATGGGGCTACCTGGAAGTGAAGCAGAGGCCAGAGGCAATCCTTGTGCCCTCTATTTCCATGGGGCACTTACACACAAAAGTCAGGGAAGTGATATTCTGTCTCCCTTGAAGAGTGAGGTTATAGTACAGAGAAAGCTGCTGCTTATCCATTTTAAGTTATAGAAGTAGTTAAGATTACAGGACTGCCCTCCATGAGCTGCGATCATTGGGCTGGAGATGAGCTGAAATCTCTGAAGTCAGAGATTTACTCCTAGAGTAAATGAGCCACTGCAGGAAAATCTGTGATACCTGGAGAATAAACAAACCAAAGCCCTAATAACACATCATGAATGATTGTTTCTATAATGATGTTTGCAAGAGATTGAGGGCAGCCTAAAAGCTTTAACTCTGCCATAAACCCCTACTATGACCACCCCTCTTTTATTTCTTTTTTCCTGATAAAGAATGAAGTAACTTATATTTCCTATGAACAACACTTCAGATACATCCACCAGTTTATTGGCTTTGATGTATTGAAGTAAAAAAGAAACAAAGAAGCACCCAGAAACCCTATTCATAATAAGCCTACAACCATCAGTGGGTTATTTTCGTGTGCATTGCTAATGATTCTGTTTATTTAGTAGACCAAAATATCTCCTCACAGAGAGTGTGTGTCTGCGTCTGAGGACTGTGAAGATGGCAAACAACTTCTCTGACACAGGATGCTGTACAAGCATCAACACAAAATATGTCTCTGGTTTATATCACTCTTTGAATCCATTGCACGTTGCAGCTATAAAGCAACTCGTGCATTCTTATGCTATAAATTTTAACAAGTACATGGATTATGAAATAATTATATTTACAGTTCTGAATCTATGTACACCAGATTATAAAATCCTTCAGCAGAGCACTTCTATACCTGTTTATGTCAATTTTGGCTCCCATCAGGCTTCATGTTTAAATTGAAGATACACTAAAAATCTTTTCTATGTCAGGAATTAAACTGTATGATCAGTGAGAGCTAATTAAAACACAGCTTCCTTCTAGTCAGGGTACTTCTATGACTCTCTGCCTCAGGTTTAATATCTCTGCAGGCTGCTGCTCTGTGAAAGAACATGCTGCTGGTTTTAATTTCTTGAAGAATAGAAGTGAATAGTGAAAATAAGTACATTGTAAATAAGCAAAGATGCTAGTTAAAAATATGTCTGTTTCCCACAAAGACAGATGCTGTGAACAGGAGCTGGTGTGAGGAAGTCAGCTGCTTTGGGATTATCAGTGAGCTGGTTTTAAGGTAATGGAAAGAGGTAACACCTGAAAACAGATAAACAAATAGGAGAAATGACATCCTTGTAAAACAGGAGTCTGTGATCAGGCTCCAGGAAACTGCTTATATTGAGTTTGGCTTAAACCAATTCAGACTGAGACAGCAGGAAACCTTGATAGTAGTAAGTACGCTCCATCCTTTTATAAAACATAGTATAACATGCTCTGTTCCCCCACTCCATGGTTTTGATCTTTTTTTCTCTGCTTGAACACTTCTTGTTGGTTTATTTTCCAATTCTCTTTATCAGTCTAATTTCCTCCTCAGGCTATTTTGGTCTGATGTATATTCTGTTATTTCATCATCTCTTTTCACAGTCTTTCAAGTACACATGATTTGTCTTGTAATCTTCATCTCCTTTAGCAGCTATTTTTCCTTTCAAGTATCTGCTCTTCCTTCTTTAATGAGACTTTTTTAATGGTCCTTTTCAGGTTTTCAGTCCAGATCCCCATCCCTTTTCTTCTCTGCACTCTACCAAGCATTCTTTTGCCCATGTGACTTTAATTTTTCTCACCCCCCAATTCTAGCACCTCCCTTTTCTTCCCCCCACACTGTGTGATTAAGTTCGGTTTGTCTACACCTAGTTAATTTCAGTGCAATGAAAGAACTCCCATGTTCTTTCATCTATGCATCATGGCCATTTTAGGTAGAAATTGCATGCAATAACCTAAAAGTTGCTTTGAATTCCACCTTGTTTGTCTATACTCTGTCCTTACATTTAGCCTATGCCATGATTAACAAGAAAGATACCAAAGTATCCTTCAGCTATGGAATAGTTCTCCTCATACTCTTAAATCATGTTGCACTTTTGTGTCTCTCAGCCGTACACCTAATCATGGAGAGGTACTTTGTGTGGCAACTAATTCAGGCTATTTGTGAGATTAAGACTAAATTATCCTGGAGGGAGTTGAAGAAAGGTGAAACAAACTGGAAATTGTAGACAAATGTTCAAGTGTATTCCTCAATACTTTTGTGATCAAAGGAAAAATGATGGTAAATGGGTTATGCTACTTTCTACTGAATAACCACCCATATGCTGTCCATAGAGCAGTGAATGTTGTCCACCTTCCTTCAGCAAGGCTTTTGACACTGCCTCCCATTACATCCTCCTAGGTAAACATAGGAAGTATGGATGAGTGGACAGTGAGATGAATTGAGAACTGCCTGAATAGCAGAGCTTAGAGGGTTGTCATCAGTGGTGCAGAGTCCAGTTGGAGGCCTGTAGCTAGTGGTGTTCCCCAGGGGTCAGTACTGGATCCAACCTTGTTCAACTTCCTCATCAATGAACTGAATGAGGGGGCAGAGTGCAACCATCAGTTGGGTTGCTGATGATACAGAACTCGGAGGAGTGACTGATACATCTGAAGACACTGCTGCCATTCAGCAATACCTGGACAGGCTAGAGAGTTGGGTGGAGAGGAACCTAATGAAGTTCAATAAAGGTTAAGTGTGGTCAAGCGGACAAGTTAACCATGAGCCAGCAGTGTGTCCTTGTGGCATTGGGAGGACTGTGGCCAGCAGGTAGAGGGAGGTGATCCTCCCCCTCTACTCTGCCCTAGTGAGGCTGGATGTGGAATACTATATCCAGTTCTGGGCTCCTTAGTTCAAGAAAGACAAGGAACTACTGGAGAGGATCTGGTGGAGGGATACAAAGATGATCAGGGTCTGGAGCATATCCCTCAGAGGAAAGGCTGGGAGAGCTAGGCCTGTTTAGCCTGGAGAAGAGATGACAGAGTGGATCTGTGCAATGTGCTATAGGTGAAGCTGTTTAGCAGGGGGTTGGACTGGATGATCTCCAGAGGTGCCTTCCAACCCCACCATTCTGTGATTCTGTGAAAGAATCCCCACAACAATTTTGAGGTTTAGTTGTCAGTAAAGAAAGAAGGATTCTTATCTGCTGGTAGATAGGCAATGTGTGTTGGTTTGTTATGTGGTGCACAGCATAAGGATATTTATCAAGGAGAGCAAATATAGCAGTTCTCATCACTATATGGTTGGTGCACAAGAGTCTTGATTTTATTCAGAACTGAACAATGCAGAGCTGTACTTCCAGCACGATGTTCCCTGTTGACGCTGATCTTCTGCTAAACCAGTTCTCCCTGACTCAGACTGTAATGCATCAACGTTTCACATTTCAGAGAGGTTAATGTAGAGTAAATAGTCCAGAAAATTAGTAACAGTGGAAGAATCTCCACCAGCAAAATGAAAACTTCCTGTAGTTGCTGCTCATTTATTTATGGGCAGGTCAATATTATCAGTTCAGGTCAGGAGTGAACTTTTGGAGCAACTCAGAATTATCCCCCCCCTTCAATACTTTTAAGTTTGTCTTGTGGAGTGGTCTTGGAGTTCACACCTGGATCCTTTATGAATAAGAGAAATCAGAAGACGCATTTATACCACTAATAGATGTCCAGTTCATTGGACCAGACCAGTCTAAAGCACATAATGAAGTATGTAGAGTGAGAGCATCAGATCCTCAGACCAAATATTCTGCTCTGGTGACCATCTCCCACTTCATAATAAGACTCACAGATGGAAACAGATCCTGTGCAAAAAAGGCAGCACTCAACCTGAATCAGATATTGCGTTTACAAGGGAAAGGTGTTCTTTAGCCTTCCTGCTTTGGAGATCTGAATTTGTACATGGTCAGTGTCTTGCATAGCTTGTTGGGTGGCATGGGACAGTCATGTAAAGAGCAGTTTCCAGCAGAAGCTATTTCCTGAGCAGCATGGCTTTCTATACAAAATAGTGGCTGTGAACTCCCATAGGCTGGGCTTTAAGTCTCCATACTGTGTTATTATCTTGAGATATGTACTAGGCACAAGGCTTCATGCCTGTTCTTCACGTGGCCTGTCCAGGTTGTGTGAGAGTGTGGAGCTGCCCCAAGGGACTTCGAACATTTCCCTTCCAGTTATCTCAAAGGCTCAAGCAAGTGTGTTGTGTACTTCCTGTACCTAATGTGGGTAATAAGTAGTATTTGGCTCAGGAAAGGGCTCAAACTTCCATTTAAGTGATTGCAGGCACTCTTATTAAAGACTCTCCAGTGAAGTCATTAACTAAAGTTGAAATGCAAGAAATATTTTGATCCAAAGCTGACAAAAATAGAGGATCCTGCAAGTGCTTTTTTGACACTTCTATAAATCACTATTTGGCCTTTAGGCTATATCTTTGCAAAAACAATCTGATATATCTTCAGGAGTTAGGCAAGAAGGGCTGGTGGAGCCATCTGCTCACCCTTCCACAGCAAACTGCAACAACCCCATGGCCTCCTCTGCCTTTGAACTCTGCTGCCAGGAAAGTCGGCTGGCTATTGGGAATTGGCCAAAGCTTTGCAGTCCTGACTGAAATGACAACACGTACAGGGCATTGCTCTTGTGGTTGGGTTGTACCTTTAAGTTCTCATCACTGCAGTTCTGGAGTTTTAATAGTTAGTACCTGAAAAAGTCACTCTGTGTGGAAATGGCTTTACAGCTACATAATCCCTCATGAACCTGTAATTCAGGGAATTGCATTATGAAAAAAATACTAAATTTCATAATGATATGATGAAAGAGGAAGCTTAAGTAATAAATTCCTATGGGTAACCTGTTTTACATTCAGTATTTCAAAGCACAGTATATTAACTTATGCCTTGCGTGCTCCTGGGAACTGCATAAATAATAACAATAATAGGTATTAAGGGAAACTATGGTAGTAAAGGTCATGTGTGTCTGAAATTAAAAGGTAATACATAAGCCTGTAGAGCAAGACAATGTTTAAAGGTTGAAAGAATACATTGTTTTAAGAAAATTGCCCTGGAGGAAATGACAAAAATTAATCATTTGTGAATAAACCAGTGGTATTTATAATAAATCTTGTATGTAGGAAAGCTTGTAGCATGCTAAAATGTTACAACAGTCACAGTGTTTGGGTCTAGCTTGAGACTGATGGAGTAAGGATGCCTGTAGCCAATGCTTTGTTGTGTGGGTCCTGATTTCTGGATGCAGATGCTTATTATATTTTTTCCCTGTTTACTAAATGAGGCGCTCTCAGCTCTTTTATGTATGTTTACAAGCTTATCTAAAGTGCTCTAGAGTCAATGGAAGTGTTCAGTAAGCATCAGATGAGACTCACTTGATGAGTCCTCAACTGTATTTGGGCATTTGATTCTCAGTGGGGCTTATTCTGCAAGCCAGATTTGGAAAATCAGCCTCATTTAAAACAGTTACTGCTTAACTCTCAGCTGAGACCGTAAAGTCTGACACTGTATGCTTACATAGGCCTCCTCAAGCAAGTTTTGCTACCACTACAGCCAGCAAGTCTGACTCCAGGCACGGCCGATGCTCTCACATATGTATGGGCTCCCAAGCCCCCGTACACCAGCAACTTTTAGATACCAAGCACAACTATACTTGCTGCTAGTTTGCTGGTGCTGTCAAAGCCATGTAAAGGAATGAGCTCTGCAGTCAAGAAGCAGAAGAAATTCAGAGCACCCTGTGCTCTATGAGCACTTCTAAGCCCACTCATTAGTATAGTGCTATTGACATCCACAACCCAGCAGACATAAAAGCACTTTAGTGAAAAGGTATAGCTGCAAGGACAAGGTTAATTGTCTCAGTTAAGCATCATGCTAATAGATTCCACATTAGACTGAGGAGGGGTGGAAATGTATGTGTTTTGTCCCTTTCTGCTACATAATTCAATATGCAATTTCTGTCACTTCTCAATGTCATTTGTTCAGCCCTTGTTGTCTGCATCAATCCTGAATGCAAGTTTTTTATGTGGATGACTTCATAGATTGATTATGTTAGAAGTGGTGGAGGTTTTTCCCCTCTCTGGGGGAAAAGAAATCAGCTGGTCAATGTTTACCTCTGCAGTGAATATATATTTGGTGTTTCTGTTAATCAGAATGCCACCAGAGATATTATTGGCATGAGCTTTGTTAATTAGAAAATGCACTGAATGTTGACCTGGCTGACAAATTCTATTGACTTCTGATGTGATCGGAAGCAAGAAATTTCATTAAGTACTAACAGTTAATGATTTGAATAATTGGCCTAAGAGAGGAAAAGAGATCAGTGTTGATACACAGAGAACTCTACTGGTACTAGCTCCGTAAAAATGCTGTGGGGAAGGTTCTTAGGTAACAGAAGATGTCCCTGTCTGCTTGTAACGTGGAACTATTTTGGAATGTTCTGAATATTTTACTTTTAAATTTCAAGTTTTGTCTGAACAGACAGGTCTGGGAGTAATGTTAGGAAATCCCAATTCCTTTTCCTTAACTGGCTGTGGCTGTAACTTGCATCAGGGAAGCTTTTAGCTGTGAACTAAAACTACATGGAAAAATAAACTAGTAGAAGTGAAGGTGACAGATAACACTCCCAGGTTACCACAGGCTGTCAGTAATTAGTATGACTCCTATGATTAAAAATCATAGCCCCAGAATAATGGCTTTGTCCTTATAGGTTTTGTCCTGCTGTAAAATTGAAGTTGTGCAGCTCCATCCAGCTCACACATAGGTTTGTCCATTGCATGACTTGTCCTTGCTTGATCTCCATTCTCCTGCAGAATTTCTCTTTTTAATGATTTATATCTTATTGTGTTGCAGTCTCTGCATACTCAGAAATACACATCTGAAGAACACTTGCATTAGTTTAATCTCCCAAGCATAAAAAGTTGATTTAAAAAAATTGTGTTTATTACAGTCCAAAAGTTTTATCAATTATTAAACCAATCCAAATATTTCTGCTTTACAGTGAAATCAACAGAGCTCAAGTTACGCTTTTATAACTCTATTACATTGGAGGCTATTATTCTTGTGAAAAAAGGTATTAACTAAGGCAATTCGCAATGGAGTCCAAGAAGTAACCAACTTCTGTGAGAAGCTATAAATACAGGTTTCCAGGCTGAATAAAAAGGGAGGCAGTTTGGAAACGTTCAAAAATAAGGGACACATTGAGGTACCCAGGAGGGTGGGTAGGCACCACGCTCAAGCCTTGTCGTGCTGCTCTGCAGTGGGTTTCTCTCTGTGTGTGACTTTCCTTCTGCAGAGGAAGGAAAAAGGCCATCCAGCCTGGTGTTTCTGGAAAAGGTGAGAGGCCAGACTAACAGAGCACTCAGATATGCATATGGATTTCCCACTAGAATAGTGAACAAATCTCACTAGCTTCCTCTTTCCCAAAAGCTCTCTTAATTTTTCTTCATTCTATTCACTGTTCTTTTCAGATCATGCTGCAGGAATTTTTCCACCTTCTTCCCACATTTCCACATACCTTTCCCTGCTTCCTGATATCCTCAGTTCCCTCCCTTCTCTGAGACTAGCTTGCGTGGTTGGTTTAGAGCTATGCCTTTGCCCAGCTGCCTCCCTGCCTCTTGGGACAGACAAGGGCTGATCTTCACCTTCCATATCTCCATGGGGTTCTAACAAGGTCTCTGTTCTCTCCAGCCACTGGATTTCCTGCCGTTTCTTCTGTCACCTATTCAGACTTGAGT
>JANHGB010020978.1:0-76380 GCA_026283785.1 Coracopsis vasa | reverse complement strand
GGTGTTTCCTCAAGCTCAGTGAAGCTGGTAAGTCAGAGCAAGGAAGCTGACAGTGCTGCTATCCATGATGTATCTTTTTTTCCTTTGCTATACTGCAGAGGATGTGGGTCTCCGGGACTGTGCATTCAATGTCTTTCACAAGCACTGCTTTCATACACAGAATAACCTACTTGTGCCTTGGTGTTCTGTACTGAAAATTGTAGGGGTTTCAGTGGAGAGGATGAAGGGAGGGAGAAGGGAGGAGAGATTTATGATAAGCAGGTAGTTGGCTGCTCTTCACCGAAGTCATGTAAGTAGAGCAAAATTCTGGCATCAGCACGTTTTCAAACTGAAGCACTGTTGTGAGCTCTCCTTTTAGATGTGGGTATGTTTTAGACAGGGTGGAAGGGTGACCCAGGAATTCCTCTCAGCCTCATGCATAAATATTTGCATCACAGGCTTCAAGACCAGAGAAAAAGCAGTCTTTCCTCTTCCTCCCCCAACTGCACGTCTGTCTCTCAGTTTTCTACTATCCCAATGGCAAAAAAGTACACTTTCAGCTGTGATGAGTGCTTCCGATTTGTAATCCAGGCCAGTCTGTGTCTTTGCAAACTGCCAGAATTGTGAAGGATGCTGGTCTTTGCCAAATGCTCATATCTGGGGTCAGAAAAAGGCTGATCTTTTGAATTCTGTCTGCGCTAAAGCCAGAAGGCATATGTGCTGTACCTGCCTGAGGGTTGCTTGAGATTGCAAGCCTGATAAATTTCTGTCTGTCTTTTCAACCACCTTCTTTGTTTCCCCCACACTGGAGCTGCATAAATTCACATTACTTTCTTTGTTATATCTGTTTCATTTAAAATACACAGGAAGCTTTGTACGGAAAGTGAGAGGTTCTGGAGCTTTGGCTCTGATACCTCCAGGTATGAAAAACCCAGACAAATTCGTGACAGAACATTAAGAAGAGCTGTTCAGAGGACACCATTTAGAGAACACATCAGACTAACCCAGTCGTTGGGATGTTGATGCAAATAGTGATGGCTTAAACACAAACAAAAGTGAACCACAGGTCTTTGTAAATGTGGAAAGAGAAACAGTGTAATAGTGTGATTTATCTAAAATCACAGTGCATGTAATTTGGTGAAATTAGGGGGAAAAATGAATGCTCCCCTAATTTCCACATGCATATCCATCCCTTAAAAATCAGTAGGGTAACTGAAGTGGCATGTAAGCCCTGTGGCAACTGTCAGATAAATTACACAACAGTGAAGAAATCTTCTGAAAATAATGCAATATCCAGCTAACCGTTTTTCCTCTTTCAGAAAAAGACCTTGAGCTGCTACAGTTGATTCTACTACAGAAATGTTACAAAATTTCTCACTGAGAAGGCAGATCTGTGTTTTTGTGCATGAATAAGCCTTTTATTTTCTAGACAGAGTGCAAATGGAGGCATAGTGAAAATTATTAAAGGGCACTAACAAGGGAATACCAGTCTTTAGGCTAATTTTTGGGTAACTATTTCTATTTATTTTTCATTAAACAAAGTCTGCAGTTGCACGGATTGTTGTTATGAAGTCTCTAAAGCCCTATAAAGCATGGTAATGTGAGTAAGTTTTCAGAATTTAGCAAGTCTAGCTCTGGGATTTTACTATTACCTAATGTTTCCATTCTATGGTACTGTGAAAGCACTATAAATGGCACCTTTCATGAACTGGCTCTTCTGAGACTAGCAAGCTGCTTCTGCAGCGTGCTGGTGGATCTTTCTTAAAAAACACACACAGACACATAGACACAGAGGGGCACACACAGACACACACACGCACACTTGGGCCGCCCCATTATGAAAGCTTTCATAAGAAAGCAGAATTGTCCCACTCATAGCTTTATATCTGATGACATTCTTAATACTGGCTATTGTTTGCAGAAAGAAGCTATTGTCTAAGCTTGCATATCTGCTGACCAAAGCACATGTAATAGGCATAGCTTTGGACAAACTGAGCCTAGCCCCAGGGAACAGCTTAGCGGTGAGTTTGTTTGAATGTCCTGATTCAGTGGTGAGCTCCAAAGAGGAAATGCCCACCATTATGTAAGGATTGCCGTTTATCTAAAGTCTGAAAAAACATCATTTGTCCCTTTGTGTCCTTAAAGGAGATAGGCCTTATTGAAACAAGACATAGTGTTAATGAAAAGTTGTCTGAATAAGAAAAAGTAATTCTGTATTAGAAAAACCCTAACTCATCTACACTATCATTCTACTGAGCAATCAACAGATAGTTTAAAACACAGAACTTTTCAAGAAGGTACAGAGTTGCAACTTCAAAAGAGACGGAAAGAATCTTTACATTCATGTGTGCTATCTGTACCTTCCGCAGTTTGGCTTTAACAGTGATCAGGAAACATCACATGGCACTCAAAAAGCAAATACCAGAAATCATGTGAAAATAACTTCAAAAAGTCACTGGAGCATTTTCTGGTTTTCTTATTTTACTCAGCTCTTAGTTACATTCAGTGGGCATCATTCAGCCTCCAGGTGCAAAATAAATAAATAAATAAATAAAAGGAGTAAATTCAGAGTAGAGCAAAATAATTTATTAAATGCTGAATTATTAAAGAACGATTATTATTTTTTCTGATTCTGAATAGCTTCTGAAGTAATTCTGGTTCCTATGAACAGCATACTATCTAAAAGTATTCATAAATTGTTTACTTCTTGAATGGGTCTTTTTTCAGATTTAGTTTTCAGGCTGTGCTCAGATCCATACAGCCTAGATTATGAAGTCACAAGCAATCGTTGTAGTCGTCTAGACTGACCTATATATTTTCAGTTTGAACCTGGGTATGAAATGTTTTGAAAAACATTTTTGTCTTGATTGAAAGCATTTGTTAATTGTTCCACTGGCCAATTACCCTCACTGCTAAAAATCTATTCTTTATTTCTAGCCTTAGCTTCAGCTTTCAGCCACTGTATTTTGTAATGTCTTGGACCAAAGAGATCACCATCAGAATTTTATTTTGTATGCTTTATAAACTTTGCTGTCCCTTGGCCTTCACTCTCAGACTGAGTTTCTGTGATCTTTTGGTACAAGGAAAGCTTTCTTAGTAGTCCTTCTCCGAATACCTTCAATCTTTCTAAACCCTTTTAAACAGTGATGCAAGAACTAAACAAAATATAGCAGGAGCAGTTGCATGAAGGGCAAATGCTGAGGTAACATGAACTTTGAGCACCTATTCACGGTGCTTTCAACATGGAAAGTTTGTATTAGCCCTCCTGGAAACAAAGACGCAAGGGAGCTTTGATCAAGAAGACAATTCACACTTGACCACATTAAAACAAAATTTGCATGCAGTCCTCCAAGCTTTGTACCACTGACCTGAACTCCTCATGATTTATCACTATTGCAAAGATCACTTCCAAACTCTAACTGCAATTATTTTGTGTTTGTTCCATATTTTTAAGAAAACAATAAGTAAAATATAGGCAAGAGCAATTCCGTAGAAACGGCCTCATTTTATAACAATATTTTGAGGGATGTCTGTTTTCCATTGTCAATCAATAGGCGTAAGTCCTGGAAAATCTGCATGTACCACATTAATTTAGCATCATCTAATTGAACGTAAGGTAATATAAAATTGAAATTCTAAAGCGTGAGACAGGATTAATACAGTTTACTTCATCTATCAGTCAATCCATAACCCCATAAAAATATATTGCTAGTTTGACAGAATTTATTTTCTGTATAGTTTCCTCAGTTGAAATCAGTTATATTTCCTTCCTTTAGCTCTTTGCAGAGTCCTATATCGGCTGGGACTCAGAGCTTGTTTTGCCTGAGTTCAATGTCAACATGCCAGTTTATTACAGCAATCTTCTTGCTATCCTTTTCAAATATTTGCATAGCATTCTTATTTTTCTTGCCCTCTGGGATATCTGTAGAAAAGTGTCAAAAACGACCCAAGGTATCCTTAGGTAGCACATTTGAAACTCTTGTGCATATTATTGAAACGTGATTTGGAGAGGATTAAATTTTATACTTCTGAGTAAAAATTCCTTAAATTTCTATGGAAGTGCTTCCTTATAACCTCAGAAATCTGCTTGTATAGATTTTATGCAAAAAAGATGGAGATATTTGAAGAAATTTTGGAGTGTTTTGAGCTGTTTTAACTGCTACCACCACCTTCATCTAGGAAGAAAAAATCATAGTTAAGCTATTTATTTTCAATGTATGTCCACAAAATATGGACTTCTCAAAAATACATACTTTTCTATTTATCCTTTATCCTGATAAAACTTGACTTGGTTTTTTTTTTTTTTCTTACAAACATTTTAGGAGAACACGAAAAGTTAGAAAAAGACCCACAAAAATGATCAATGATATGGAATCTCTCTAAGTGAGAAATGACTCTATTGACTGGCACTCAGTCTTGTGAACAGATGTATGAGAGCGCATATGGTGCAGGTCTACAAAATCATGTAGGAGACAGAGAAGGTTAATAAGGAACAATCATTCTGCATCTCTTTGAGCATAAAACCCAGGCAGTATCAAATCAAACTATTAACTGGCAACTGAAAACACGGAGGGGATTCTTGATGAGGTGTATGATTAAACTGGGGAATTTTGTGGTGTTGGATACTTGCAATGCTGAAAGTTTATGCAGATTAAGAAAATGGTAAATTTACATGGAAAAAAATCCTTTCAAGGCTGTTAAGCAAAGACATAGACATGAGCTCAGGAAGTCTTTGAGCCACAAAGCACTGAAAACTGTATGTGTATTCTAGGGATGCGTTACCACAGGCGTGCCCTGTCCTGATACTCTTTTCCAAGAGCATCTGCTCTTGGGAAATCTGTTCATTGTTGTAATAAATTAGCTTGTCTTGACCTAAGATCGTTCTTCCTATTCGCTACAACTAAACACTTTTGCACCAATGTTAACTGTCATGTACAGCTGCTCGGCTATGTCATATGCTGTTGCTCATATTCCTTGAGTAGATGAATATCTTTTTGTAAGCAAAACAAAACCAGCACAAAATAATAGATGAATAAGTGCATGACAAGCAAAAACCAGCTAATCCACATGCACAAATACCTTTGCTGGCATGTGAACACGAGTATTGTTTGGAGCAGCTATCTCTGCAAAGATAGTGTGACCAAAAAGCTTAACTGCAAAAAAATGAGTATGATCAAAGATGAGCTAACAGCTGCCATAAGCCGAAGAAGGACTCACAAACGCTGCTTTTGTGCTCTCCTAGTGGCTCCAGGCAATAATAAGTGCACTGAAGTTGATGTGATTAATTCAGAACTACACCACTGTAACATTAAGTTTTAATCCAGTACAAAATACAGATGGAATATTTCCTAGCTCCTTATTTACTGAGGGTTTTTTTAATGATCCCCTGTTGTATCATTACTGCAATATGTGTGTGAGCATGTGGAATGGCATGCGCAGGTACTGTGATGCCCTGGTGAAATTTGAGAGTAAGGTGTCAGGCCTGAATAGCGACAGCCTTTGAAATGACTGATGTGGGGCTCCACTCTTTGACAGATGGGTTACAATGTTATGCTGCATGCAGGGATTCAGTGGTTTTAGCCTGCTACCAGAATTCCCAGTCCTGTAGCCTGGCTGAGGCATATTGTGCAGGGTTAGGTTCCTTGGGGACAGTGAAGGTCATGCAAGGAAGCCTATTTCTCTCCATTGACTGCAGAGGAAGCCTCAGGTGATTAGGTTAGATATAGATATCAAATTTCTAGATGGCAGCTTATCTCATTTTAAATCCCTAGAGGACTGTTCATCTCATCTTAAAATGTGTACCTAAGAAAGGTCAGATGAATTGTCATCTGAAATGGCTATTTCTCTCTACTGACCACAGAGGCAGTTTAAGGTCAATAGCTTAGGCTGAGACATCTAACTTTAATATGGTTAAAGACGGAAATGAAGAATACCACCTTTTTACTTCATGTTGAGTGGATTAAATGCCGTGACAGATACTCTCCTAGTCAGTAGTAAATATAGTGTTGCGCATTTCACAAGTTAGCAAGACCTGCAAAGTCTTCATTTTAAACTAGATTTCACTCAAGATAATGACAGTGAGCAACTAAACTATTTTCAGGAAATTCTATATTGCCCTAGGATTGTTATGACTTGACTTGGGAGCAAAGACATCCAAAGCTGGGACAAAAGAAACTATAAATACCAGATGTGCCTGTGTGTGTGTCACAGTGAGTCACTTCCAAAGGCAGAATGGAGTCCTAAGCTGTCTGCAGTGTATATAAAATGAGATTTCCCATGAATTTGTGAGTTATCATGATGCATAACCCAGGATTAGCATAAGAGACCAAAAATATTCCAGAGAGTTAGTCAACAGTCTTTGAGGTGGAATGCTATTCTGTCAAAATTAGAATGTTTCCAGTGATTGTAGCAATATGCACTTTGAATAGCATCACTTCAAACTGCTGTCATATTAACTTACGGACTAGCATATAGGATTTTATGGGCATTTTCTTTTTAATCAAATCTAATAATTGCATTTTGGGTTTGATGTAAGAAAGGTTATTTAATCACTTTATATCATGTAATATATTTTATTATTTTTTTGCATTTCTAAAATGTAATATTATACTGAAATATTTTAATAATTTCAAAAGAGTTCATTTCAACACTACAAAAAAAAAAGAAATGTTTAATAAAGTCCCTTTGCCATTTATAAACCAAAATATTTTAGTAATTTTGGCTTCTGAAAAATATTTTGAGATGTTAATCTTGATTCTCTACCACATGCCAGAGTTCAACAGGAAACTTACTTTCCCTCCAACTCTGGTTTTTTAGCTATTTAGAGACTCACTGACTGACAAACTGAATTGTCAATGGGATGTATTCATTCATTTATATCTACAGTATTGTCCCTGTCTGTTTTGTTTTCCTCTGAGTCCTTATTTTTCATCAGCAGCTTGGAAGTGAATCAGTGTCTGCTTATTTTCTAAGGGAACTGTAAAGGGAAGGGCTACTAATTGTCTCATAAAAATATTTGTCAGGAAAACATGTTTGTTTTAAAATGTACTTTTATCCATGGATGATCTCATGCCTTAGCATTTTCATCTGTGAGGCACTTTTGAGTTCTCACAATGTCCAGAATGTTATTATACACCCAGGTGGGCTGTTAAACCTAAGGCTGGGTTCAGGGTTTGTCCACGCTGACCCTTCTGAGGTCATCAAGTCCAAAAATATTTGTTTAAAATTTAAAAATATTTGTTCGAATTCTCAGAATTTCTCCTAAGGAGCAGGGATGCATGCATTTGCATGTTGAAAAGGAACCAGAGTCAACTAGTCTCCAGAAAATGGGTCAGTTTGCTTTCTCATTGATGCTTGTCTATCTCAGAGATAACCCTTTTAAAACATATGAAGTTACAGCACAATAAAAATGGTATGATTTATATATGTTTGATCCACTGCTGTATGGAGAAAATGTTAATTGACCTGGTCTATTTCAACACTGGACATCACTGAACCAGAACTAAGTTTCACAGACCTAGATAATAAGCGGTTTTAAAAGGGACCTCTGTTATTCCTTTTCTCTCTTGTTCTCAAATGTAGCTAAAAATGTACTATTCTGTGAACACTACTCTGTGTTTGAACATCACTACTCAATAGAAGTGGAGGACTAATGGAAATTTTAGAGGTACATCAATATATTTTCAATACAGAAACTTCTCAGCAACGTGTAGTTGCTTATAAAGTATTTTTAGACATGGAACCCTAAGTTTGTGTTTCTTTATTTGTGAATATAGGTAAAAAAGATGGTGAAGAATGAGGGCCACTATAGCAGTCATAGAACTGTGGGTAGTAGCACCTCCATTTGTTATATACAAAATATAACAAACATTACTTACAAATTTGTTATGTACAAAATATTAACATTTGATTAGAAAAAGTCGCTCTAGCTTGATGATGCTTGCATTACATGTGCACTCTCACTTGATACCAGTCTTTTATCTTTTTATAAGGCTAAGAAATACATTGTCTGCTGATGTGATGAATAAAAGTGAGTTTTACTTGTATAATTTGACAGATAAGTAAAACTGAATAATTGGATTGTTTCCAATTCTGCTTAGTTCATTATGTTATTTTTTGAACCAGCACAAATTCTGAATTGAAAGTGGCTCCAGGGTGGGCAGTAGTTCAGCGAAATGAAAAACAATATTTTACAAATTAATAAAATAGGTTTTGTCCATCTCTTTTTTTTTTTTTTTTTTTTAAATTTTTTAAAAAAGAAACTCACAGAAGTCCTTTGTGGCAGGGAAAAATACTTGTCAGAGAGAGAAATTTTGCATGTCTTTACTTGGTGATCTAAACATGTTTGCAGCTTATACAGTTAGCCTGGCTTTAAGCTTTAAGCTAGAATTTGTCATTGATAATAGTGTAGTCATAACATCCGTAAAAGTGCACCATGAAGTCACGACATGATTGGGATCCTTAACACCCATGCAGGTCTTTGGGCAAACACTTGAGCCACAGTCACAGTGAGCTCTGTGCTGCTTCCAGATACATGGATAGCTGTCCCTCCCTATTTAATTGCTTTGAGTAACATCATTAAGAAGTCTTGTGGATCTCAGCCTTTTTCATACACCAATGAGAGGGCACTGAATAAATTTTTTCTTCAGAGAAGATTGTGGTGCTAAAACCAGAAGAAATTATGGTTGGGAGTTGAACATGGAATAAATGAATTTTAATATTTAGGCAATAAACTTCAGAAAAAAGATAAGTTGAAGGTGTTTTCAGATCAAAACTGAGTGCTTTTATGTTTTAATCAAGAGCACCATACTTGGGCTTAGTATGAAAGTGATTTCATTTAGGTACCTAGGGTGGAGTTTAGGTGCCTTAGGTGTGCAGGATCTAAGATTAGGTCATCTGCCAATCATAAGAGTGGTCCAAACCTGATTTTGTGATCCTCTGAAAAGGAAGGCCTTTCAGATTTATTTTTTGCTGTTTGTTTCATTACATAGTGTTATTTTATCTGTAGTGATTACAGAGGGGTAATATCAAACATAAATTATTATTTATATAAATGATTCTGCAAGGTTTGGCCTGGGAATGGAGATGTTTCATATTGGAAATTGCAAGCTGTTTAAAACTGAACCTTTGTTTCACTTCCAACCCCTAAAAGGAAACTAAATTATTTAGGGAAATAAAAGCTAAAAACCAAAAACCATTTCCCAAAAATATCTCAGGAATGTAGTGGAATAGCTCTGTGGGGTGTAACATCATGTGTTTGTGCCAACTGGAACATTGGAGAAAATATTCAGCAGTGCTGGTGCAAGACCATCACTGAGTCTTACTGAAATTTCATCTCTGTGATAAAAGGAATAACATATAAGAATGGATGCAAGCCAGTGCTGCTTTATGTGTATTAAACTGATATAAGTCTCTATGTGAAGTCTGCATCGTCTAATTGAACAAATTGAGTTGAATTATGTCATTTTTTTATGTAGATGAGTCTTTAAAGAGCAATTTTAACTGAGGTAAAAAGTTGAAATTAGTATGCTTCTTGACCAAATGTCAGTAGTCATCACAGCAGTCACAGTATTTACACAGTAGCCACCAGAATTTACTTAAATAAAAATGTCTATTTTTTGTAATATTCCCTCCCAGTTATCAAACAAATACAATTAAGACAAACTGAGTAAATTGTGAGAAATGGAACTGAAGGAAAATACCGCTGTTTATTCCTGAGGGAAATAATGTGAACTTTCATCCTAAATCAGATGAGAGCCAACAATTTAAGCACAAGGTCAAAAGCATGGAAACCCATTCCCAGATTGTTTTGGCTTGTACAAATTCAAAGATCTGAGAGCAGAAGGCTTTGTTGTATTTACTCTTAGGCAGATTTTTCTGGGAGATACACCACCTTGCATGCAACCCTGTCATATCTTGCAGAATTGGTAGCGTTCCCTGAGATCCTACTTGGAAGAATATAAAGACAAAAGCCCCAACCAAACAAACAAAAATGACAGAAGGAAATAATGTTGGTGGTTCTTCTTTTTTATTGGAGATGTTACTGAACCTAAGTCCAAGTTGGTGCTGGAGCTGTCAGGTGGCAGAGGGCACATGATTTTTCCCAGGTGAGATGTAAAATTAATGCTGGGGTGGTTAAATAGCTAATAGTACTTTTTTTTCTTTTTTTTCTTTTTTAAGATCAAAAGGCTTAACTCCAGCATCCTCGCCAGATTGTGACTCAGCTCATTGCATCATAAACTCATAAAGTTCATCCTGTAGAAAGTATTATACTCTTCCTCTCCTCAGCTGTTTGTTAGGTGTCACTGTGCCCTGGCACGCAGCTGCTGTATCTCATTAAAGAGACGGTTTCAGTGATACTTATACAAAACATGGTATTTAATAACATAGCAAGGCTGTTTTGTGGTTCTGGATTAACCCTGAGGGCTTTCCCTTTTATTTTATAACTGATCCTTCATGGTTTTATTTCTCCTTCTTATGCTTCTCTCTAAAGCTTTCAGCTGTTTTTTCAATTTTAAGCTGCCATCCTGCCTTCATTGCCTCCCTCATTTCCATTTTCCATTGTTGCATCTTACTGCATTCCGTACTTTAGGCTCTAGCCCCCAGAGACAAATAATGTACAATGTCCAGGGAAGAGCAAGCTATTTCTCTCTCTCTTAGTCTCAGTCTGTTTTTAATTTCAATGATTTCAGGGAAAATTTGATGATGTGATCCCAGTGAATCTTAACTGCAAACTCAAACCCAGAATTTCAAAAATCTTGATTTGTAACCTCAGGTTGTGACTTTGGAAGGTACTTTTGAACTGGAGATTCATTTTATTCTAACATTGCTTACCAAGTCCCTCTGGGGGATGAGCGTACCCTCTTCCTCTGGCTTTATAGAAAATTAAAGTTTGTTGCCCAGCTGCTTATGAAGAGATGCCAGTTCTTTTTTTTTTTTACAATGACACATCCACACTGTAGATGACTTCCTCCCCATAAAGGGCTACCATACCAGCAGACCTCCTCCTTAGAGGCACTGCACATCTTTATGGCTTCTAGGTGAAGCATTTGCACCAAAATTTCTGTGCACCAGTCTGCAGATTATAAGATCCTGCTCCTAATTTCTAAAACCTTTGGGATATTTAAAGGCAAATGGCATGAAACAAACTAGGAATTTCCAGTACCCCACTAATGCTTTCACTAGTATCCTGTACACACCGTGTGCAGTCTGGAGCCAAGTTGCCTACCCATCATGATTTTTGATACAACATCTCAACTCAGAGCAGTGTTGTTCAGATTTTTATTGAAAATGGAAAAGCAGTCAAGCTGGAATTTGGTTTGAGACCAAGACCTCTCACCCAAGGGCTCATACATATCTGATGAGGACCCATCAGTACAGCCTGTAGTATCTCACCTGTGTTTCCAGTTTGATGCAGCAACGGCCCCTGTGTGTTTTAATGGCACTGCATGGCGGTGTGCTGCCAGCTGAATATATCCGCAAGTACCTAAACAGATTAGCTTTAACACAAGGAAATTTTCCAAAGTATAATACCTTGATTAGCTTGATAAAAATCCAAGATGATCCCAGAGCAAGACTTATCCAAGCAATTACAATATCAAGCATGGCTAAGTCTATCAGGAATTTTTGAAGCAAGAATCAGAAGATATGGATTCCAATTATAACTTTGTCAGATGCATTCTGTGTCCTAGGACCAAACTGCTCTCTTTAAAGCTGAAGCTTGCCAGGGAAGCTTCTGTCTCCTTTACTGTGTTTGCACAGCATATAGAACAGTGAAGCTTGTTTTGAAGGTGGAAAAAAAAAGAGAGGATAAAAAACTATACACAGTTTATCACAGGTATCATTAGTCTAAGAACATGTCGTGTGTGCTTTCCTTACCAGAAAAAGCCAAGTAAATACGTTCCCTTCAGCAGTTTTATAAAGTATTTTCAGAAATGGACATAAAAAATTATATAAAATAAAATAATATTTAATGTAGGTTCCTATTAAGTTTCTGAGGTAAAATACAATCCTTAAAAGACTTTCTTATAATGCACATTTTGTAGAAATGGGCCTTTTTTTCTTGCTCCTCTTCAGAAATATTTAACTGTTTTAGCATAGCAGTTCCTTGTAATGAAATGAAAGGAGCCACCTGTAAATAATCTCATTATATTGAGGTGAGTTTAATTTTTTGAATTCACTCTGAACTGTAAATGCCAACCATTCTGATTCCCATATCTGCCACCTAATAATCTCAATTCTTACTAGTGTTAAAGGATTGCTCCCTGTAACATTTTTTAATATTGGCCACAGTAATTTACAAGAACTAGAACTAGGAACTGGAGATTTCGTCTTTCTGCTGTAATCCTTGCATCTGCTTCAAGAACACCATGCTCTTCATGTTAGCTGATTAACTTGCTTTACCATTCTCTAGGTTTTGAAACATTGCTGTGTGCATATAGCCTCACACAAGGTTCAATTTGCTACCACCATCAATCATTTGGTATCCTCAGACAGGTGAATGGGGAATAATTCTTGCTGGACACTTTAGTGCGACCCTCTCCTATCATCTAGACAAGCTAAGGACTTACAGTTTACGTCTTGCTACACTTCACTAACCAGTGTGAAATCATGGGGATAGGCACTGCTAATTTTCTCATGATATAGCATCACAGCACTCTCTCAACTAATTGCCAGGCACGGTTTTGGGAATATCAATGCCCAGGGGCTGGTCTCAAAAACACTTTGGATGCAGCTGCAGGTGATGAAACAGTTTAGTCATATGGATGCAGGTGACGGTACATGTGTCCCTCCCAGGATGAGATGACTCCCAGCTTTGTTAACTTACGAGTTTAGACATGGACAATTTAGCCAGATGGCCCCACAAGGCAGCTTTCCACTCGTGCCCTGGAATGCACTCACCTGTGCTCTATTTCTGTGCTGGTAGAAGCCTGGACTGTTCATGGATCCTCTGTATGCCACAGCTGTCTTTCAAAGGATGCCAAATTCCATGGGTCAGCCCCTGCAGACAATCTTTCTTGGGAAACACAGCCGTTTCTCCCCATTTTAACTGTCCAGGGAGCTAGGACCAGGCAGAGACTGGGCAACAGGAACTGTTTGATCTTCTGTCAGACTTTCAGTGTCATAGGAATACTGATGCCATTTTAAACAGCTACAGTGGATGGTCTGAAAAGAGCCCTCTGCCACTCTTACCCCATGTACAGAGTGCAATAGTATGACTCTTCCTCCTCCTTGAAATGCTGTGATGAAATGTTTTCTGATTGTCAGGTGTTGTTATTAGCAGAACATGTGTATTTTCCAACTCCAGGCTGGCAATTTCTTGTGCCCACACACAAATACTGAGAAAAGTGAGAGAAACGAAACGCGTGAGAGTGAGTGGTGAAACCTGCTGTTTTAACAAGTTGGAAATGAAAACATAATGTGATACACAACTCATTAATTAATTTTATTACAACTTTATGCCAATTTTTATTAGATGTTTTTATTGGATTAGGAATTGCATTTTGAGATTATGTTAAAAATGTGATGGTGTTTGCCTATTCTCATAGTAGATGTAAAATTTAAATGGTCTTATTTTAATATGTATTTCTCCTATAATTTAGCTTTTGCCATTTGGCAAACTCTTTAGAGTCAAACATTTGGCATAAAATCAAGTCTAACTCTTTGCAGTCAGAGATTAATGATCTGTCCATAAAGTTTCTTTACTGTACGGTTAATTCCCTTAGCATGAAGTGCTTCCACTTACTAAGGTTACTTTAGCAGTTTGTAAATGACATTAACAAATAGCAGTCATTTTACGGTGGTTCTATGGCACAACTAGCTCCAGTGATGCTACTTCTTCTTCTTCCTCACAATTAAAAGAAATATTTTAATCCAAATAGTACAACTGTCAAGGAGCTGTCAAAAAGAAAAGGCTAATAGGAATATCCTTTCATATGCTCTGAAGGAAGCTTATCACATATATGGATTTAGCGAACATGCACTGTCAGTTGATGCAAGAAGAAATAGCAGTCATGCAAGAGTTTCCATTGATTTAGACAGTGATCAAGAGAAAACAGTTTACTGTACCACTACTGTTTTCATTTTGTAATTGCAGCCACAGAGAGCCTCTGTTCTCAGAGGAGATCTGTGTGTCAATTCATAAAAAGAAAAGCGATCTCTGGTGTCACTGGCTAACATTCAGTTTTAATAAACATTTAATTGATCGAAGGCTCTACAGTTGTTAAAATGCATCACAGTATATCACATTGAATACCTGATATTTGATACTTGAAAATTTTAGTTATATGAGCAGTACAGCAATAAATACAAAGAAATTAAATTTAGTGGTTAAAATATAATTTTAACAAAGCTGATTTCTGCTATACAAATACAGGTTCTATTGACTTCAAGAATTTTTTTCTAAACGAGAAAATGACTTCTTGGGCTCAGTCTTTAACTTGTCTGAGGAAAGCTACCATATTCTAGCTGAAGCATGAAATAGGTTAATTGTATTTAATTTCAAGCCTCTTCTTAATACAATCGGTAGAGGTATTCTTAGCTTCCATTTTTTATACTATTATAAATTCTTCTATACATTCTCAAATAATTATGCACCACCTATGAAGACACACGAGAACTGTTCGTACTCTGTTTCCCTGAGTCAGTGATACTCTGCACCAGCCAGGATCAAGTCCACTGAATGGGTCAGAAGTCATAATGATTTCTTATAGCATTGCAGGTGTGCACAAGTACCCATTCTTTGGCAGGGCAAGGTAAATGTCTGTGTTTGACAGAATATCTGGAAGCTATGAATGGCAGTGTAATCCCATTGTATTGAAGAGGTAGTTCTTTTGATGCCCTTATTAACACTATTTCAGATTAAAAGGTAATTTAATGCATCATTTGAGTTACTTATTTTTTTTAACTTCTTATACTTCATATATATACTTTAATATTTTGGAATTTTATGGCCTGGTTATACAGTAATTAATTTCTAGCTGTCCACTTTGCTACATCCATTTGATTTCACGGGTTTTATACTGAAGTTAGAATACATGGCCAGTTTACTGCATTTTAAAACAATATTTACCTTTCTGTGTTGGTCTTACAGGCTTAAATGTCAATACACCTGCTGCTGAACTCTATGAACTTTTTTACTAGAATATTTTTCGTTGCTTTTCTACTTCTCACTCATGCAGCCACATCGTAGCTGCAGGACACACCGTCATTCTCCAGATATGGAAAAAATACAAGTGGACTGCAGAGGACTAATTACAGTTATGGACCATGCTGGTAGAGTGAAGCAATTGTTCTTATCAGGGGACAGACTTACATATTAATTCTGTGTACCTGGAGACAGATTGTGCCTGTGGCTTCAAGGGAAGATGGTTTCTCCCTTTTATTCTGCATGGGATATGGGTTGGGGATATGGCTGCATGAATGGAACTGCCCTCAGACAGAAAAACCAAGCATAAACTTGAAGTAAGAGCATTGGGGCATTTTTGTGCAACAAGATTCTTCTCAGAAATCATCTACTTTGTGTAACAAAAAATCGCTTTGGTTGGGAACTGGGACAGCATTTTGATCTGTGTAAGAGATTCAATTAATGCTGAAGGGTTATATGGTCGAAATCCATTTGCCTAAGGACAACTAAGATTTTCCCAGACTACCCTGTTTATAACTCTATGGCTGTAGAAATAATGAAACTTTGAATAATATCTGTAACCTGCTAAAATCCCATCTATTTAAAATAAGTACAAAATTTGCAATGAAGTCAATCATACCAAGATTTTAACTTCCAAATATACCAGGAAAAATGAATTTGACTGTTAAAGCGTAGCCTTCATAAAGCATTTCATTTCAGATTTCACTGGACCTCATACAAACATGACTGATGGAATAGAAGAGCTTTAATTAGCTGTCAGAAATACATTTCCAACATGTTTTCTGGAAAATGTGCTTCCAAGCAAGCGCACATTTTTCTATGCTTTTGTTTTAGATTATATTTGTGCAACAGTGCTTCATCTATCAATATATAAGCAGGATTTTATTATTGTTTAAGCTACATCACTGAAGGAATGATCTGAAGCTTTTAGGAAACTTGAAATACATTTAAGAGGAAATCTTAGAGTTACTGAAGTCAACAAAAGTTGTACTACTGATCTGCATTGGAGCAGAATATAACTGCTTTTGCTTTATGTTTTCTTTGAAAGAGCTACAGCAAGGCTATTCCACTTTTTCCCTAATCTTTTGCTTTAGCATTTGTATCAAAGAGGGTCTGAAAGATCATTAACAGAAACAGTTCTGATCTCAATTTATATTTCCTATGCGTATATGCAGTGAGATGTAGTTCAGGTGCTGAATTTTAAATATTGACTGTAGGTAGGATTTTCAAAAGCACTTCATAATAGTTATATGTATTTCCCTTGAAATTACTGGGATTTTTGCTTTGACAAAATTTGTAGCAGGGTTAGGAAGAAGGCTGAGTGCTTTTGAAGATTCCAACGTATGATTAAGTTGGCATACGGTACAGCCCCATTTCCTTTGAAGCTGATAAAACAATCTTTAATTTACTTCAGTGAAACTTGGTGGTTATGTCACAAAATTTATTGTGGTGTTAAACTAAATAAGTATTGCAGACTGAAGCTTTAGTGATTTGTAAGATCTAAATGAAGGATAAAATGTTGATCCATTTTCAGTGAGTAACACTTTAAAAGCAATTATATAGACTTCATTGGAAGTAGTTATATGAGTGGATATGAGTACGGTTATTAGAATCTGCTCTAAAGAAGGGAAAGAAAATAATATTTATCTTGTAAAGTGTACAGAAGTACTGACTACACCAGGCCAAATGACAATAACTTGCTTCCCATTAAATATATGCAGTATTACACACAGGAATGAGTTGCACAAGTGTGAAATTAACATCTGCAAAGTTCTGGTTTTACCCAGAAACAGTGAGCCAAATAAACACTTAAAATACATAATGATTACTTTACTCTTTTTAGTGCAGCTGAGAAAAGTGGCATGTACAACTGCAGCAGTTGTGGGTTATGGCTTGTAAAAATATTATAGAATGAACATAGCCATTTGACCACATTTACTGCTTGTTGTTGCATTATGTATGTTTCATATACATAAGTTTAATATATATAAAATTCATATAAAATTTCCATTATACATTAAACTTATGAAAACTTTGTCCTGTTCAAGATGACTATTTTTTTAAATTTATTTTTCTTTTACATATGAATTCTATTTTAGCTGCATTGGAATTAATTTATTTATTTCTTGAGCCAGTGTATGAAATATAATACTGGTTCTGATGGTCCTCTAATTGTGCTTTGAATGTGAAAAACTACTTGCTGAACTGACCTTCACTTAGCCCTCAGATAATTTGCCATTATTTCCTGCCATTTTCTCACCTTCCGTGATACGTAAACCAATACCTGCCCTGAGAAGAGTTGAAAATTAGCCAGTAGATGACTTAAACCCTCAAAATTTATATATATTATTCTTACTACCTTTTGACATAGTCATTCAAAAGATTCTAGTGAAATGGAGAAGGATTATGCTTACCTTGTAAAAAGGGAATTGAGCCACAGATAAATGAAGTTAACTGAATTTTTCAGGCATCTGAATTACCCAGGAGGAGAATCAGACTGCTACAGTGCTTCCTGCCCAAGACAAGATGAATGCAGAATGTAGGTTTTTAAATGTAAGATGGAGCATCACCTGGATGTATGTGTGCCTACATTTACTCAGCCTCGATATTTTTGAACACCACGCCCATCACCCTATCTGTCCCATTGACCCATGTTAACTTTTTAGTGATTAAGAGTCTGTGTGGAAGAACTTTTGCTGGAGAACACAGGATTAGTATTTTCCCTACTTATTTCTTGCAATAGCTGATTTTCTAACATACTCACCCAGAAAGTAAAACCCCTGTACTCAACATCCTGACCTAAGAAGATTTAAATAAGCTACTCTCTGAACACTGCCCTTGTAACTGATGTCTAAAGATTATGACTGTCAAATTGTACACACAACCGTCAGCAGCCATGCATTTTATCATCTCCTCTCAGATCTTGTTGCCAGTCCTATATCTCTTGTTTCCTAAATAAATGCTTCACATAGAAATAGTCTTATATGAAAAAAGAGCCCATGCATAAGTATATTGTGTTGACTGATAATATTGCCTTTCTGGTGGTTAATGAGTCCCATACCTCTGGTTTAAAGGGTAATGATAATAAAGATACTAGATTGCGTATTTCTGTTAATTTTACACTTCTTATACCATGAAGTTCATGTAAGTCTCAGGTACCCAGCACACTAGTAAAGCCAGAATAGTTACAGAAAACACACCAGTGAGGGTGCGAGTTTAATGGAGAGCATGGATTACTTCATAACATCTGTAGAAGGAATCTTGCACTGCCTTTGGCTCCTGTTCAGCAAAACCTGCAATCAGATGCTTTTATACACAGTTTAGAAACAAATGCACCAGAATCTTTAATCCCATGCCTTATCCCTTTGTTATACACAAGTGAAGGTGAGCAGCCCAGTTCCCTTGGAAAGGCACATATGCTGTGCAGGTAAAACAGTTTTGTACAGTAAGACGCAACCACTTTACTTCTTCCAAAGTGTAGTTTCACAGTCTCATGTTTTAACCACACTAAGGCACGGGGCTAGCTAAGGTTGACTGAACATTCAGATCCCATGTAAATAATCCTTTGGAACAGAAATTCCTTAACAATCCAAGCAGAATTCAATGGATTTTGTCTTTGATGAGACTATTTACATGATCTAGTTTACTAATGTAGTGCAAGTTAATTCAGTTCTTAACCACTTGTAGCAATTAAATGTTTTAAAGCATTTTCTACTGTTCAAATTGTACAACAATATGCATGTTTCTATTCCCTCTTTTGCTTTTATAAAGCTGGAATTACATGCAGAGGGAAATGCAGGCATGGAGGCAAATACAAGCTCCTATTGGCAATAGTTATCTTGCAGAAAGACTTGTGAATGTGCTGGTTCAGAAAGATTTTAACAAAGTCAGAAACTGATAGCACCGGCTAGAGCCAGGCACGACGCAGGCAGGTGCTGAACAAGCTTCCCCAGCTCAGCCTCTGCCAATGCACGTCCCCCCGACCTGCAGCACTGCAGCTGTTCCTCTCTGTGCCAAGTTGTGTGGTGGTGGTTTGGGGATTTGGAAAAGCACATTCTTTGCACAAATACATTTCAGGTCTCCAAAGGGCAGTGAATTAACCCACTGTATCACTTCCAGTGTAATGAATTTTTAAATTCCTCTTTCTAAGCACAAAAGCCTCCTGTTTTTCTGCAGGGCACAGTGATAAGTATCCTTTTCTTTCTTCCTCTAACTCACTGTTACATTTTGATCTTTGCAGTTTTGCTGGAATATACTTCTTTAAAAGATAAGCATACTTTTCTATATGAAGAATAATTTTCTTTGAACCATTTTTATTAAATTAACAAGGTGAGAAAGGAAATATTTTAATAATTCGGGGCAGATTCTCTACGCTTTGAAGCAGTGATGAGCTCTCTGTGGTGTCAGTGATCTAAGTCAGTGCCAACAGTGGGGTGCTGGAAAGAGATATTTGTCTTATCTGGGTGTTAAAAGGGTACTCATTTCATTAACTGGTTTGATATGTGATTTATGGTACTGCATATGAGTCCTGAGCAATTATATTTTGAAAGAGATCTCAGGTTTTTAAATCTAGGTCACACTTTTTAGTCCTGATTCAAAAGCAGCCTCATAGAAGAAATGCAAGATTTCAGCTCATTGGTGGCAGTGTTCTACAGGATCAAAGTTGTGAACTGATTGATGGTAAAAGTGAGTTATGATGATTTAATGAACTATCAGAAAGTATATAAATTACATTGGTAACTGTTCATATTCATGTTCTTGATCTTTTTCAAAGACAGGGTTTTAATTTACTGTGGTTCATGCCAGAACTGAAGTGGGGTCTCTGTGGGTGCGTTGTAGGTGGCCTGAACTGTGCTGATGTGCAGTAACCAGTTACAACAAACACTCATCGTGTTTCCATGTTTATATACATCATGAATCACCGCACTGATGTAGATGATCTCCACTTCCAAATTTACTTTTTTTTTTTCATTTTGGGATAAAAGAAAGATGCATTACTTCATAGTACAGCTTTTGCGTACTGCAGTTCCTCACTTTCACATTTGAACACAATAAGTAACAATGAGACTTTGAATGACAATTTTGTTACTATTCATCGTGTCCCTTAGATAAGAGATATCAAAGAATAGAATCACAGAATCACAGATTTTTTTGGATTGAAAGAGACTTAAAGCTCATCCAGTTCCAACTCCCTCTGCCACAGGCAGGGACACCTTCCACTAGACCAGGTTGCTCAAAGCCCCATCAAACCTGGCCTTGAACTCTGCTAGGGATGGGGCAGCCACAGCTTCTCTGGGCAACCTGTGCCAGCGACTTGCCACCCTCACAGAAAAAATATCTTTCTAACATCTAATCTAAATCTCCCCTCTTTCAGCTTAAAGCCATCCCACCTTGTCCTGTCTCTACATGCCCTTCTAAAACGTCCCACTTCAGCTTTCTTGTAGGCCCCCTTTAGGTACTGAAGACTGCTATAAGGAGTAGCAGGAAAAGGATATTTGTTAGGATTTTGTTGATTTTCTTCAGGATGAGGTCAAGCTGGGTTAAAAAAATCACAACACTCTTCTCCTTCCCCTCCCTCAACAGAAATCCCACTCTGTACAAGCAATTTTGCCGTTTTCCTGGAAAGAGAGCATTGTTTTTTTCCTTGACCGTTTGTTTTCACTTCTTTGGGGAATAGTCCATTTTACAATATTAAGAATCTATGTTTCCATTTTGTTCCTTTAAATGAAAGGAAAACGCTAACATGTTAAGAAACAATAAATTTGCTTAGAAAAGTGGAGAGTGAGAAGGAATGCCAGGATATTTATTTATTAAACAGTGACATTTTCCAACTGTGGGACACAGGTTCCATCACAGGAATAATGAGGGGCATCCTCGTTACTCTTCAGAGTTCCTGGTTATGTTAAGGTCTTTAATCACTTGCTGCTTATTTTTAAGAATTCTTTCCAGACAGGGAACTATGCTCAGTGATGTCTGACAGCATTTGTTGAAAGCCTGAAACTGTCACTGAGGAAAGCAACAGCCTGTGTATATTTTCTATATGTAGTAACTAAAGGAGAAACTTTAAATGATGAAAATAAGTAATAATATTGCAATATTAAACATGGAAATACAAAAGGTGAAAAAGAAGAAAATTCTTTGATGTCCATGCTCCTACCCCAAAATAAAACATGGCTTTTACTAATAAGTAAATAAATGAAAACCCAAACAACATTATTCTTAAATTCTAAAAATATAGAGTGTTTTGATGGAAAGGAAAGGAGCTGAATGATACATCAAAGATCTATGAATTACTGTAAATCAGTCTTTAATAATATGCTGGATGACCCCAGCAGAGATTTTTTCAAAGTGGAAGAAGTTAGACCTTTCACCTTCCCAAGAAGATGTACAAATTTCAGGTTTGAATTGTGCCACAGGGATAAGGATATTCTACTGCACTGGGTACATAATAAGAGGAAAAAAATACTGTGAAACCTTGTGATCTAAGATATATGACAAAGACTGAGAGTAAAATATAAAAGGGGCTTAATCACTGATATCCAACAAGTATGTTTGCCCTCCTGGTCCTGTTCAGTTCTTGATCCCCTGAATGACTATAGTCAGATTATCCATACGCTGACTGATAACCGTGAAGAAACTGAACTCCCTGGGATGAGCCCCTCTGGTCCAGCACCTTTTCTTGGTGGTGCTGGCTTGCAGTTGGCAGGACAGAGAAGCTGAACAGCTGTTGAATTCCTTCCTGTGCAGCTGCTCATATCTGGGTATTTAAGGGCTTGCTATCGTGTGACTTCAGAAGGCATGGAAGTCTTTGGAAGTGCCCCAAAGCTGGCAACCCATCCACAGCTGTGAGAACGTTGGACAAATTTAAGCAGGTAATTAGTTCTGCAAGAACATTTATTTTCTGTGTCTAACTTTACAAAGTTGGAGTCCCTGAGCACTGCTTTCGAGCGCATGGAACGAACTAAATTCAATAGGCTCATTTATAACACCTCTTTATGTCTAATGTGAGCATCATCTTAGTTATAAAACTTCTAGCCAACAAACACTACCCTAGGAGGTCTTGTATATACAAGGTACTAAATAATATTTCAAATCATGTTAGCTTGCTCAGCTTAAATGAACAAACAGAAAAATAACATTATTTACCCTATCTACGTAAGAAGAACTAGCCATTTAAGATACCTGTGCTAAAAGATCTAGCTACAGGGAGCAATGTTGAGTGGTTTCAATCCCTGTGCTTAAAGTATTGGAGAATTATTCTTAACTTCCCACAAAATATTGAATCTCACTCTAATACCTTTTGGAGAATCAAAGAAAATTTCTTTCATTAACTAGTTGGGAAACTCATCATTTTAATTGTTACATTGAATAAAATAGAATTTGGTAACAGTTTCTCTTTGATGACAAATAGTCTTAAAAGATAAAATATCTCAGAACCTCTTACAATTTCAGAGAACTCTGAATGCTCAGCCAATTCAGAAACAATGACATCCATAAAGAACATTTGAAAGACAGTAGTGGCCAAAACCACAGAATAACTTCCTTTCGCTTTAAAACTTGCAAGGTACTTTTAGTATTTTACCACTGAGGTAAAAAAGGGTTTTACCGTTGATTTCAGTGAAATCAGAAATAGTCTAAAATATTGTATTTACTGAAAATAAAATGAATGCTTTTAATTTACGTTATGCAGCAGATGTCATGGCAATGCTTGTTTGACAAATCTGAAACAGTTTTTAGTCAACGTGGGAAAGTTCATTGTCTTTATAGACTAATATATATATTGCTCCCCCAATATGCTTACCATGCAAATTAAACTGCTGCATGGTTATAAAATGTTACTAATAGTCACACATGGAAGACTTCTGGAAGTTCAGGCCTTCTTTCAGCATATGTTAATTAGAAGAAGAGTAATTTTAGAGGCTACATGGGGTACTGTCTGGCATATACCTTCCACAAAAGTTCACTTACAAAAATGGCATCTGAAAATGCACAGTCTTTAATGGCATGAAGGAAGTCAGCAGGAAAGAAAACAACAAAGAAGCAAGACATTCTTCACAACTGGACTTCATAGTCTCATTCATTCTCCTGGAAATCAATAATACTAGATGAAACTCATTTCAACTTCAGCTGTCCAAATCTTGTGCAGCCAATATAAGCTAGTGCTCTAGGTTTCTTCTCTTGTCAAACTGTGCAGGAATTGGGCTTCCTATGCATTATCTACTTCTTCCCGCTGACTGTAGGGGGAATGAAGAAGAGTAACTTAGACTATAAATATAATAATGAGATGGCCAAATATAGGTGAGATGAATCCTTCCTTTTTGGATTCTGCAAACTGCAAATGCTGGAGCTGAATTTGTGAGATTATTTAACTAATCTAATGTTCACAAAAATCACTAGAAAAATTTCTACCAGTTGCAGTGAGTGCCTTTGCTGTCCCTTGATTTCTGCATTCATGTACAGTTGCCAGTAATAGATTTCTTATCTATTTTAGCAGGAGAATAGCACTGTTACAGCTCTGTTCATGATACAGTGCAGCCTTGAACGCATGACTCAACAACACTCCTCATAAGATGAAATCAGTTGCTCTAGGCAACGCAGTAAGCACACTAAACCATGACATATACACACATTCTAAAAAGTGGGATCAGTGAATGTTTTACTAATGTATATAGTTTTAAACACTTACATGTGAAGAAATAAGCTTCGTATATTGTTATATACTGAACAGAATCAGCCCCTCACACTTAGTAAGTTGCTTCAACTTGCCTGTTGAATAGACCAAAGCCTGTACTTCTTTTGCAGTCTTGACTATAACATTCAGCAGTTGAAGTAGCCTGCAGTGGCCAGCATTACTTTGTGATATTTATAACTGGTTTTGGTTTTCGTTTGTTTGGGGTTTTGGGGTATTTTTTGTTTGTTGGTTGGTTTTTTTTACAAAACCATAGCCATAAGATGTATGCTATTTTTTCTGCTAAAGGACCTGCCCAAACTAGGTAGATAATGCTGCCCTGGTATGTCTCCCTGAGCTCTCTTTAATGATGAAGAATGTTTCTTCATTTAAAAGCTGTCTCTTATACACCCTGCATACTCTGCTAATTATTTTTCTCTTTTTGATGCAGGACTTTTTCTCTTCCCTTTTGCCATTCTTCATCAAGTCCCTGCAAGAAAATGAGCTTTGCTGAGACCACTAGAGCTGTGTTGCTGTGTGCTATTTAGAGTGGATTGACTCGTGTTTCAGATGCTGAACAGCCAAAGGATTTAATCTCACATTCTCGGGGTACATTTCAGAGTAAAAGTGGTGAAAACATGGCATTAAAGCAGTAAAGAAGGGGACCCAATTTAGAGGCAGGAAGCCAGATGTTAATTAATAAAACCAACATAAGAGGGTTGTTTGGCTTGCCGAGAACATTCTCTCAGCTGCCTGTTTGTAGGCTGTTCCCCAGTTAATCAGTTCTGCTGCATTAAATTTCTTTAAAAGAAATTTTCTTCCCTGGTTGCTTAGAGCCCTGTTGAATCAAGCTGAAAGCTCTGTGAGGGGTGGTGAGCCAGGCCAGCGAAAGTAATTTATGGAACGTTACAACTCTACTACTACCTTTAGCATGGTTAAATTTACATCTGCAAATGTCCCTGCCTGTTTCGCACAAACAAATAGTCTCATTCTTTGTGCAGTGCTCACTCAGATGGCTCTATGTCCAGAGCGGTGTGAGTTTTCACTTGTCAGGATGAAGTGGTACAAACCCTGGAGCAAGGATGCAGTAGTAGCTATGTGACTGTGATGCTGCTTCTGTAGTTTCTTCCATATATTGACCATTATATCACTGCAAATGTAACTGTTTGAAGCAATATGCTTTAAAATTATTAAGTTGCCCTTAGGTTCGTATCATTTAAATCTCCCAGGAACAGATTTCACACTGTACATTATGTCAACAGATTAATGCATTGCTTTCAGCTGTTCACTGAAGAGAGGCGAGGACCAGCAAAGGAGAATGTAGAAGATTATTCATCAAGAAAATCTTTATTAAGCAATTTAAATGGGTTATTTGTCTATCAAATATACTTTAAGTAATGCTTATATTAGGCTAGTGCCTAAAGACTCTTCCAGCTGTGCCAGAACACGCAAGTGTTAGTATCACGGAAGCATTCTGCCCCAGAGGTTAGTCTTAGTGTGTGTTTGTCTAAACATACAGGCTACCTGAATGTGGTAAATAATTTGCATATTCTTTCTGAATGTCATCAATAATAATACTGGAATAAAGTAGATGCTTTATTTTTCTTCAAGCAATACTTTAAGAATTTTCTGCAGGTATGTTACTGAAGCCTAGCCTATTGGAAAGTGATGTGTTCTGAAGTATTCAGAGGACTATAGGCAAGAATAATTCAATTGCCGTTGAATATCTTTCATGAGTCAGCAAAAGGTAGGGCTTCGGTCACTGTATAGAATTAAAAGTCTCAAATTATTCCACCTCACAGGTGGACAACAGAGCATATCAGACTTTCAGATGCAGGTAAGGTTACAATAAAAGTGGAAACTGGGAACACATGAGTGTCCCAAAGCAGTGGGATTTAAGACACAAATCTTTATCCTCAGTATTCCATACTGGTTAGCTTGGGCAGTTCCCTGCTTCGTTCTTGGCAAACCCCATTCTGAGGTGCTGCAGTCTCCCTGTAAGTTTTTTAAGGCTCCTCCACAATCAGACTTAATTCTGAACTGTGGATCTTATACGTTGAGCAGGCATTTATGGCCCTTTATGGGACTAGAACTGGGCTGTTCACTCAGATTTCGGTCCCTGGGATGACATTGTTCTTACTGGGGCAACTCAGCTGATAAACTTTCTAATATTTTATCAGCCTGGTGCCTTTGCAAAAATAAAGTTTTTCAAAATATGAAAAATTGCAATGCTAAGGAAAACTCTGCTGAAAATGGAATAAACCACATTTTCTACATGAAGCTTTGCACAGATGCTGGGAAGTCAGAAATTTCAGTAGAAAGCGCTGTTCTGTGTCACACAGGGAGTAAAGAATGACAGCAAATCCAGTGAACCTTGATTTGGGAGAGGAAAAGGTTTTATTTTCCCTTTAATGATTTCAAACCCTTTGGGGAAAGAACTGTGAGGGTGGAGCAAGAGTAAAGAAGAGAACAACACCTTTGAGCAACATGATAACATTTGTATGGGGGCTGACAGGGGGCAAAAGGAGCACAGAGAAGACAGTAAACAGTGATATTTATTTTAAAAAGGAAAGGAGAATTGCAGAAACTGATTTATTAAATAAAACACAAGCTGAGCAGTCTTAGAAAGCCTAATTAGTCCTTAAAAAGCCTAAAAAGTCCTTTGGGCAGGCTCAAGGTATGATTGCAGTCATACTTGCAGTGGTTCTGATCCAAATTAATAAATTCAAAGGAAATGCCCGCATTAACTGTAACAAGCTTTGGATCAAACCCCTGATGAATTGTGCTGCTCAGTGGCTTATAGCTGAGCTACACTAGCTGTCAAACAAGCAAAAAGTGTCTCCCCTGGGTAGCTTGGCATATAATCCTTAGGTATCCTTACAAATCAACTTGGGGAATGACATGCAAAGAAAGGAAAATGGGCATTTCTGATGTCAGACACCATCCATCTTCAATTAAGTTAGCTTCTGAAATGTTTCAAGTATCCAAGCTCTTTTTGAAAACCCAATTGACCCAGAAGTCTCTAACAAAGCAGTCCTTAAAACCAGCCATATCGTTAGTTTGTTTCCTTGATGGGGGGTTCTTAATGCCATAAACCCCAGTGCAGAAGTTAATAATTTCATACATTTTCACTTTGAATATGCAATAGAAAACTCAAGGCAGCTGTTTGAACTTCCCTTTAAAAGAGGACAGATTGCCTTTATTGTGTGCACTACTTCATGGCTTGTTTGAGGCCAGGGCAATTATGGGATGAATGATTTCCCTTTAGCTGTTGATGTGTAGGCTTGTTGTTGTGTGTGTATTGTTTTGGGTTTTTTATTGTTGGTTTTCTTTGTTTTGTTTTGTTTTGTTTTATTTTTGATGAAACTGGAGACCTTGTGATAAAGCAACAAAAAGCTAACAGGTAATGATCAAAAAAGGAAATGGCCATTGCTGAATTGGCATTTTATTGTCTTGTGAATATAAAGTTAAAATAACAATCACATTTCTGTGGAGGCTGTTCTTACTAGTTTTCCACTCCAAGGGCAGGTGTGATTTTGCACTTTAAGCACCACAGATAAGAAGGCAGAAAACGTGTCAAATTATGCTTTTTTAAATTTTTTTTCTTTTTTTTTTTTTTTTCTCTTGGGATGTAATGGTATTTCCATGGGAACGTATTCACTTTTATTTACTCGTGCTGCCCATGGTCTCACTAACTGGTTGTTCATAACTGAGTTTAGCATTTTAGTTGTGAACAGGTTAGCACATGAAGACTTCATAAACTTCCTTCTGAAAACATTTTTTTTCCTCTGGTTTTGGAAACAAGGCAGTGCTCTAGTTGGAAGATTATCCTGAAAATATGTATTCGGTTGCTAATTATTGAAGAAACAGAAATCAGAGGACCAAAGCTATAATGAAACATTGACAACTGACAATTCTTTAAGTGGTAATGAAAAGAATTTTTTTTTTTTTGAGATATATAGAGCACTATAGAGCACCAGGTTGGAAGGAGTCTTGGGTGACATGGTTTAGTGAAAGGTGTCCCAGCCTGTAGCAGGGTGGTTGAAACTAGACGATCTTATGGTCCTTTCCAACCTTAACTATTCTATGATTCTATGATACACAAAATAAAAGTCAGAAATTCTGTTTCTTATTAGTAAGTCACAATGTTATTGCTGAGGGTTCAGGTAGTGCTGCCTTTCTGGCCTTCAGAACTTCAGGTGTGTTCATTTTTGTTTAACTCCTTAAATGATACAATACTTGCCAATCACAAAGGAAAAGTCTGGTTTAATTTCATTCATGGACAGTAGTAGAGCCGCTGGGATAATATGTTTAACAAAGTGAAAAAAACCACCTGATTTTCAAATCAACAACAAGCTCATATCCCTCACTTGTGCACAGTCCTAGCTGCAGTGCTGGCAGTCAGCAGTGCTAAGTACCATAGTTTCACTACAGTGTGGATAAATACTTTTGCTATGTGCTATCAGTGACCAAGGCATAAGTAAAAGCAGAGAAACTGTGATCCATCAAGATACGTAATTACTCACTGTGAGTCATTTCAGTGAAAATATTGCCCTTTTCCTTAGTTTACTTGTCTTACAGAGTTTCCAGGAACTGGACTATAAAGACACACACATGATATATTCCCACAAGTGTACAAATCCATATAGATGTACAACAGATAACAGTTTCCATCTTTTTTAAACTCATATCTTATTCTTCTCACCATAAAGATGCTGCTTTCTCTCTGGACTTCCTTCTTATTGCTGCCATCTAGAATCCAAACTCACAGCTTGTACAGGCTGCCCTGAAGACCATCATGCTGAGGCTTTGCTAATATCAGATCTCACTGAAGGTGCTGCATTCCATTATATTTCCCAATTGTAATGTAAGTTTTCTCTACATGTTGTAGTAGGAACACTGAGCAACCTGATGCAAATGATGATTAAAGCTTCAATTCAGTGATCTGTGGTAAATACTTTATGAAGTAAATTACTAATCCATCATAGTGTTACATACCCCATTGAACCTCTGACATCTTCAGTGATAGAAAACGTGCTTACAGTTCTTTGGCAATTACATAAAAACAGCAAAGTAAAATAATTTGGAATTATTACAGTTTTCTTTTCTTTTTTTTTTTTTTGACAGTTTCTGAGAACCAGAACAATGACCACAAAGTGTTCATGACCATGTAGCACAACTTCTGATTTGCTTTTGAGTTTTCTTGAATTTTTAAATTCAACCAGAATAAATTATGTCAATTACATCAAACAAAAAGGGAAAGTATTACATTCTGAACACACAAAGAACACTTAGATCTATACATGAATGTATTTTTATTCTATATAGTTTACTTTTTGATTGAACGTATATGCTGAGGTTGACAAGATTTTATGAAAGGTTTTGTTTCATTGCCTGCATTTTCAGAATAGTTTGGTTACAACTGTCATGCTTCTGATCTTTGTTGCTGATATTTCCTAGCTGACATTTCCTAGCTGACTATGAAACTTGACTTCTTAAGCTTGATTTTATTTATTTATTCTGTCTACTGTGTAGAGTATAAAACATATAATAATGAATATCTTGAGTTAGAATTCTAAGAAAATATTTTATTTCTTTTTATGTTGGAGCAAAATGAGTTATTATCTTGTTAGTTTAACAATACATATGCATTATTATTTTAAAGTTCTGCCTTTAATGCAAAGATAGCAATTCAAAAATGTTCATTAAAATCTGTAACAGAAATCTTGGAATGAGCTTAAAAAGCCTTTTGAGGTTTATTTGCATAATTCATTTTTAGAACTTTAATTAACAAGGATCTGTAATTGTTCTTCTTCCCACTTGTGTTGCAATTTCCCATGCAAATACAAATTAAGAAATTCTATTTTTACTATACCAGAAGGACTGTTTACTCGGGTAGCACTTAAAAACAATTGTCATATTGCAAAGTTTTATCTTCTGGACATTTCTGATACTACGATTTTTTTTTTAACACTCTATGGCTAGAATATGTTTTGCTTGTTTGAAAAAGCAGTGATGAGTACAAAATGAGCCTTAACTCAGGAGCAAATTTTCCATTGGTGGTAGAAGGGACCAAGATCTCACACTTGGACACCTACAAACACAAGTACTGCAAATGCAGTGGTTAATACAAAACAGGTGAATATAGCAGGGTGGAACAATGATCTCTGATATTGGTGCAGAAAATAACTCAGTTGTCTTGGCAATGCCTTCAATGAAATACACAAAAATTACATTTTGTCCTCTTTCAACAACTTATACAGAAAAGTTGACAATATAAGAACTCTTAGGGAATTAATTACTCCTCCACTTCTTTTTTTGAGTCTGTAATAGGCTTGTAGGTCTGGATGTTCAGATGTTGTAAATTGATGTAGCACCTTTGAAAAACCGCCTGCTGTTCTTAATTCAAAACGGAGAATGAAATAGTGAAGCCTAAACAGCTGGAGTAGATAGTAATTTAAATCTTCCTTTGTTTGTTTGTTATTTTTGTTGCTGTTTACCTATTTTCACTCAAACTCTTGGCAACTCCCTCAAATCCATCTCAACTTATAAAACATTCTATGTGTCTTTGATCTTTATGCTTTCACTTTGAGTTTTTCTCTCTTTCTGTACTTTTTTCTTACTGCTCTTTCTCTGATTTTGCCACAAATGCACTCATTAGAAACTATCAGAAAACATCTTTCATATATGGGTGGCTCTTCAAAAAAGTGACATCTACAGGACATACCTTACATTAAAGTGTAGGGTTAAGTGAGCTGCTTCATCTGTTGAGCTACAGGACTAAGAAATGCTGTTAGTTCGCTTATACTACTAAAAGTAATTGTTACTGACAAATCTTGAAATAGAAAGAAGCTAAATGAGGTCAAAACAAGAGTTCTACTGTATCTTTTGCATGGAAGATAGATATTTGTTACTGCAGCCTCGGTCCTACAGATGTAGTAACTACTGTTTTTTATAGAAAATTAAATTTATTATTAAAACTAAACCTTTAATACTCTTTGTAAAAAAAGCAAAGATTTGACCCTTGCATAATCCAGATACATATTTTTAAATTTACTGGGTCTGATTCATGCCATCTTTTTCTTTCCACCTTCTGTTACTTTTCTTTATCTGCACAAAGTGTCACTGTTGTCTCCCACTTTACCCTTAGCTACATAAACCCCAAGAAATTATTAGTCTTGTACAACAAATATTAAATCTGTGCCATACATTTGAAGCTTTTATTTATTTTTTTTTCTGGAATACAACTGTAACATCAAATAATAACATATGCTGAATAACACAAACCTTTATAAAGCTGTCTTAATTCATTCATCAAACCAAGTTTATTCATTGCATTTACTTTCTAATATTTGACCTACATTGGGGTATGTTTATAGGAATCACCTTGTAGAAAGACTGATAGAGGAGTAAACTCAACAGTGTTGTCCTGATAGCATCTACATTGTACCATCCCACAAGTTTTCTGCACAAGGGCCTCCTCATGATATTTACAGGAGTTTGAGAAGAGATATCTAACAAGCTTTTATCTTTAACAGCAAATCATCCTTGATACAAAATATGCAAAATGTTTTATTAAAAATTTCTTTTATATTCCATAAATTTGCACTGGGCAATCCTAATTCAATACTCTGTGATGAATAAAATCAGCATTTACGTGCAGATAAACCAGAACATTGTTTTTTTGGTGAATTTTAACCTAGCAAATGGTACAAAAAAACACTTTTAGTGTAAATTTAGTGGAAATGGAAATACTGCTTTGACAGCTATTAAGAACAAAGAGTTTGATTTACCCATGTTTTGAAGGAATATGAAAAGGTCAACCTTTGCAGCTGATGACAAGGGACCTTCTTGATAATCTGGCAGTCCCCAGTACCGCACTGCTGAGCACCGTAGGTGGGGAAATACCAGATGAGAGATATAGGTAAAATACTGCTTAGCCATGTTTTTAACTTAAGAGTTTGAGAGAATGGGTGGTTCAATGCAACAACACCCATCTAAAGAACTTTTCAAAAAGCAGCACATTTTTGAAAGGTCTAAAGACAAACCCAACTCCTGTAGACATTGTCTTTGCCCCATGAGCAGACTGAAATGGATCTCTGGTGTTGCTCAATAGCAAAACATGATGAGAGAGTGATCAGCATCTTCAATTATTTGATCCAAATTGATCTCAGATATCAACAAAATTGGATTTGCATTACAAATTAGTTTATTCCCTGGTGGGCTTCCACTGTCCTTTGTCAAGTGAATGAATTCCAGGTTGTGGTCCTAAGTAAACCAGGAGGGATGGAAAAAACTGACTCTGAATAAAATTGCCTCTGCAGTAGCCTATAACTCTTGTAAGGCTCTATATCTTACATTTGAGTTTTTGTGTCAAATACAGAATTAATTTCCTCATGAGTTTTTTTTATACAAGCTTGTAACGTAATAAAAACCTTACAGGAGCTGACAAAGCTACCTGTTCCCCTCTTTCAGGTTAGGTCAACATTATAGAAAAGCCATGCCCAGGAGCTACTGTAATTTAATGACTGCTGATCTGATTTAGATTTTAACAGTATCTGTAACTTGCCATGAATTTGAAATTTGAACATAAATTATTCATTTACAGTAAATTTATCCATAGATTCTATCATGAAAATACCTTTATATTAACCATCAACATTCATAGAAAGGAACTGCATTTGTAGATTGCCTTGTGATATGCTTTACCCATAAGAATTTAAGCCATAAGCTTCCATCTTCTACAGAGCCTTTTTTTTATTCAAGGAAAACAGGTTTTCAGATGGAAGGCCTGACTCTTAGAGTTAAATAAATGAATTTCCCATTGTTTTAATCCCTTCAGATACATCAGCTTATACAAAAATAAATACAGGTGTATCAGTATGGCATTGTGCTACATAACCTGGACCCAGTCTGAGATGTAGTCATTGGCAGTCCCTAGACTATCCCCACCACTCTATTTCCGCCTGTGTCTGAAAGATTTTTTAGCATTTTTGTGTCTTTTTTTAACTTAACACTTGTCAGAATTCACAGAAGTTAATCCCATACCTGTCTGATGGGTAAGTTGTGCCTCTATATGCTTCATCACTTCTGCTATGGTGAGTGCCCTCGGGATGCTTAGGATGTTGATGTTTCTCTGAGAGCCTGTCAGCTGAACCAAACTGCACAAAACCAGAGAAGCCTTGACTTTACTCCATACCCAATGGTCAGGGAACTGACACCAGGTGTGGAACGTTTGTGTTCAGTTCCTTTCTCTACACAAATCAGATTAATGTCTTTGTTACAGTCTTTTAAGTAAGGATTGTGAACCCCAGACTACAGGATTCTTGGTGGGCTGATGCTGGCTGCATTTCAGAAATGCAGTGGGGCATCACAACGTTGTACCTTGGTAATCTCACTACTGTGCTTTGCTGCAGATCTTCCCCATCCACAGGGCACTTCACTGCTAAAGCTTAAGCATATTAGGTGTGAGACATGGTATGTGCTTTTCAAGAGAGATGTAGACAAACTGAAGAGCCACAAATAAAATTATTTAATATAAAGAAATGAAGACTAAAGAGTTTGCATATGTTAAAGGTAGTCAATAGCAAAAAGGTTGTATATTGTTCACTACATCCGTTGTAAACAGTATAAATAAGTAGCAAGTAAGATTAAGCTTGGGAAGAGTTTTCAGTGAGGATTTTTGAACACTGAGACAGAATTTGTCAAAAGCTGTGGTAGCTTTAAAGAACTGGATAGACAAATACCTGTTTGGAATAGTCTTAGCTGTTGCTGCATTAGAACAGTAATTTTCTCATACTATGCATATTGTATGATCTCTGAATGACCTTCCAGCCCCATCTGTCTGTGGTCTGTGGAATCCTTGGTCTACGCATTAGACTGAATTTAGGCTTCGATGAATGCTAATGTCATTCTGAAGTCCCCTTTACAGTTCTGTTCTTCTCTGACTTCCCACCTGTAACCAGATGATGAAGGGAGAATATCCTAAAGACTATACACAGTGCTAATGCTAAGTGTCTGGTACACTGGCTTTGGGATCCCGCAGCATAAGACCAACATGGGTTGCTTCAATCACAATCTCCTAATGTGTCCCTGGAAAGCATGCAAAATGCTATGAGATTAATAACATCTGAAATAAATGCTTAAAATAGGTGTATTGGTGCCTCTAAAATCAACAAAGTTACTCTCATGAGGCCTGTATAATATGTCCGTATTGCCTCTCTTTCCTGGATAGTGAGCTAATGACAAAGATGAAGTGACTTTCTCAGAGTCACACAGGAAGCTTGTGGCCCAGCTTGGGAGCTGAATATAGCGACTAAACCACAAGCTTCTCACTTCCTCTCTAAATCATTTCTAACAATTCTCAAAGAGAAACAGCAGTTGTTCTGATGAGAGAAATGTTTTGTTATTGAAATGCTCTTGGGATGCACAAGGTAGTAGGGCTGTCTCAATTGTGTCATTTTTAATTGGAGCAATATTTCTTCTTAGGAATACAGAGAACATTACTAGATTTACAGGTATTTATTAGAAAGAGGTCTGAAACCAAAATTAAAATAAAGGCTGCAGCTGAGAAGCCCAGAATAAAGTGCACACTTAATTGAGTATGATAAGATGAACTCTGAATTATAATTTCAGGTAGAACTTAAAAGTAGGAAGGTAAAATAAACAACTCAGGACTATTGGAACAATCTCACTTTGGTGCATATTGGTATGTTTACATATGAAGTGTGCCATCCAATGATTTCAGTAAGCAGCAAACAAATGCCACCATAATTTATATGCAGTTGAGGCACTTCTCTGGAAAAGAGATCACTTATAATCCAAGGATGAAATAGTGAAGGTTTGTAGGGCAAGAGGAAAAGGATCGAACCATACTCCTGCTGCCTGTGCACCTAACCAACTGAAAACACTTACCAAAACATGATACAAATTAATTTCTTTCACATAGTTAAGACTTCCCACAAATTCAGAACAATCTAAAGTTTGTTCCAGAATAAATGAGCTCTAGAATAAATGAATGCATTACAGCACAATTAGAACAGGCTAAAACCAACTAATTTTTGGACTCATCCAGAACAGAAGATGAAGGTCACCCAGACTTAGTTAGCTGGTACTGCATATAAGATGAAGACAAAAAGGTGCAAAAGTCTTGATTTACTTAAGCAAATTATGAATGTAGCAAAGTACCTTCTGAAACATTATCTATCAAATACATCACAATGCACTCACCATAGTGATTGTTTCACACGCAGACGTAATCACCTATATGTTATATAGTATATATTCAGATAGGTAGTTTGAGGTTATTGTGACTTTAATATGCTAAAAAATATTTTTGTTTAATATTTGAACTCCTAGCTACCTTACTTAACCAACACCAACACAATGACAGGCTGTTGTTGTCTTAGGGATAAGGCAAATAAAAGATAAAATGTACATTATTAATGAAGAAATAAAAGGGCCTGCCAAAAGCAACAGGCTCTTTTTAGCATCCACTTCAAATAAACAGCAATTAACATCCACCAAATTTGAAGTGCTAGGTTACAGAAAGCAAACTGGAAAATGTTCTTACAAAGAGATAGACCTGGTTTTATAAAAGTCAGAATGGCCTAGGTTCTCACAGTAAAATACTTCAGCAGAAATGTGCTGTATGAGTCATTTGTCACACAAAACTTCTACAAAACAGAACTTGTTCAAAACTACTAATAGAATAAACTTCATTGAATAAACTCCATTGTTTTGAAAGGAAGGTGTTTAGATCATACTCTACAAACTATCTGTTTAGACATAATCTGTTTATGCCCCTTTCTAGTATAGAAAGTATTCCAGTTCATGCAGTATAATTTTGTACAATCTTATCTGCTCTTCCCAAAACATGCCAAGTATTATTGGCCTTTCATGGCACAAGATTGAAATATACTTGACAGACTTAATTTCATCTGTGACCTATTATGGCCATTCCAGCCATCATGAAAATGCAAGGCATACAGAAAAAAAAAAGATGAGTAGCAAAAATAAAAAGTAAAAAGTACATTGTAGATAGTGAAGAGTTCACACTCTTTCAAGAATGTTGTAACAACTGCAGGATTCTTACTGTTATGGAAAATGTTATCTATCTAGTTATCTATTTATCTATCAATTTATCAATTTAATGTTTTGAATATTTGTAGGGGTCCACCATTACTTACGTATGGATGCTCACTTGTAAATAATTGAAGTAACTTCTCCAAAGGTTCAGCTATTAAGACAAATATGTTATGGGAAGGTACACAACACAGACAAATTCTTTAGACAGTGCAAAAATAACCAACATTTTATGGTTATTTGCCAAAAATACTTAAATAACACTTCAATGTTGAATCTTCAAAGAACTATGCGTACATTAACTAATTGGTCTATATACTTCTGCTTTATTGTACAATAGGTGGATATATTTACATTACCTAATATTGGATAATTTGTTTCTCTGAAAAAGGGTGTTTTGAAGCAGTAGTTATGTCATGGCAAAGTAAAGAGAACAAGTAGGAAATATAAAAAGGTACTGAAATTAGTAGCTTTGAAAATTGGATCAATTTCTAGGTATTATGCATATGAATTTAGGACCTGAAGATGCATGGAGTTATAAAAATCCATCACCTATTACCTTATTTTCACTGGAGTTCAAGCTTGTTAAGACCAGACTTAGCCCCTGTTTTCTCACAGAGGTGTGAAGCGGGGATGTTTTAGTGTTATACATACCTATATTACAGCATTGTGAGTGTATACATTAATTTAATATACAACTAGATCATGGAAATGTGGCTGCAGAATTCTGAAAGAAGATACAAGTATTCAGACCAAAGGAAGACAGTAGTTGTCATATTTTAGTAGAGCTGGAAGGAAAATAAAAAGATGCTTCCAAAAAATGTCTGGTATTTATTTCTATCCCAGTATAGAAAACAAGAAAGGATTATTCAAAATAGTTCAACAGTTGGCAACTTGCCTTGGGGTAATAGAAGGTGGAGATACAGTTCTACTTTCTGTTCAAACTAATCTGCAACAAAATCTTGACACCTCCATGTTCTAGATGAATTGGCCTGACTGCCAAGTTACAGCATCAGGGCACTTCAGTGAAAAGTTGTAGCTGTTTAGACACTTGTGCCGGTTTTGCCTGGAGTAGAGTTAATTTTCTTCATAAGGCTGCGTTTTGGAATTGTGCTAAAAACAGGGATGCTTTTGCTATTCCTGAGCGGTGCTTACACAGCATCAAGGCCTTTTTCTTCTCCTTACACCACATCACCAGCAAGTAGAGTAGGGGGGCGGGGAAGAGTGGCACAAGAATTTAGGAGGAGTCACAGCTGGGACAGCTGATCTGAAATGACTCAAGGGATGTTACATACTGTATGGTGTCATGCTCAGCTTATGAAGCTGGGGAAATAAGAAGGAAGGAGGGCACATTCGGAGTGATGGTGTTTGTCTTCCCAAGTAACTGTTGCGTGTAATGAAGCCCTGCTTTTCTGGGGAAAGTTGAACAGCTGCCTGCCAACGGGAAGTGTTCGTGGTTTGTTTTGCTTGTTTGTCCTTTTTGCTTTACCTATTAAGCTGTCTTTATCTCAACCCACAAGTTTTCTCACTTTTATCCTTCCAATTCTCTCTGCCATGCCATTACAGGGGGAGTGAGTGAGTGGCTGGATGCTGCTTAGTTGCCAGCTGGGGTTTAACCATGACACTAACCTTATTCTCTTTAAAAGCTATATTTATCTCACCTCAGGAAAATAAGCTCAGGATCAGGGCTAAATAAATACATGGGTAATTTTCATGCTGCTACAATTATAGAACTAGCTGCAGCCCTCACTTTGTACGTAGACATGCCTCAACATCTGCTTTGCACCAGGAATTTTCCCAAGGCCAGTGGAGGACTTTCTTATGAACATGGACTTCTGCATGCTCACTTTGCAGCCTTCCAGGTCAGATAATGCTTCAATGTCCTTTAAATTATTGTAGATTAAGAAGTAATTCATTGCTTTCAATGGGATATTTCATAAAAGCAAGTTTTATATAAATGTCATAAACAGGTAGATATCATGAATAACAGATGTTTGTCTAAAATATTTTTCAAAATTTGTTCCAGAATCCTCTTCTATGAAGGCTTTGTAAGAACAAGTTAGACAAACTTAACATCTATTAATGATGGACCAGATATTGGACCCTGATGTAATTCAGAGTATTATGTGTAAAGCTGGAAACTTTCAACTATTTTTCATTTGTGGCCTCCTAAAACATTCTACTGATGATGCAGAAATTTCACACACTTCATCTAATGTATAGTATACAGGAGCTTGATCTTAGTTACTTCTCATAGACCTCTTCAAAATAGTTAGAAGACCTTCATATCTGACTACATGGTATAAACTTCTGAACTGTGAGAAGGCCTTTTTTATACCTACAGATCAGTGGTTCTGTAATACACCTGTACTTTGCTGGGTTTTAATTTTTTCAAATTCTGGAATTTTTTCTTAACCCACAGGACAGTCCTGGTGACGCGATTCCACAACTTTTTCCACAGCAAGACCTTTTCCTGAAGTTCCTCCTGCTGCTACTTAATCCAATAGACTCCCTTCTGATTTTAATAAGAAGGAGAACCTGTCATTGAAGAAGCTATTGCAAGTATTTCATCCCCCTGAGAGGAGAGATTTTATTAATTTTGAGAGCAGGTAACCAGGTAATGCCATCAAAACCTACCTACGGTTCTCTGCTGAAGCTATATATATTTTTTTAATGTTGTTTATTTTGCTTTTCCAGTAGTCATTGTAATGTAGTCACTTTAATAAACAGCTTTAAGAACTATTAACTTACTGCTACAAGTCATCATACAACAAGTGTAGTTAAAGCCTGTATGAACAGTTGGTCTTCCTGCATGTAGCAGCTTGTCTATACCCTGTAACAGTTTGTTAACTGATCATTTTGACTGTTGTTTACTTTGATTTTAATGATGCCTAAAAAGAGGAATAGTGTGTGTTATGGACTAAATAACTGTAAAAATGTATTCAGAAAAATAAACCAATTGTTTCTTACTGGAGCATGAGGAACAAGGATGGAGCCACTAAAATCAACTGTCACTATAATTTAGCTAGAAAATGTGTGTAAGGGGCCAAATACTGGGAAATTATTAACTTCAAAAAGTTCAAGACTGAACTTGTCGTACTCTTAATAACTGCTGGTTACTTAGCCTGTATTTTTTTTTCACTGTATAAAGCAAAATGCATAGTTTTAAGAGTGCTCATTCAATTACAATTTCTATTATTCTGGGGTTTGAAATTCCTGGGTTTATTTTAATTATCTTTAAAAGATGTAATCAGTCATTCAATCCTACACCTTAATATGTATTATTATACTTACAGACTATGAGAAACATTGTGAATGGAAAAGCTTTTAAAATGCATTTTTAGGAGGAACATAATGCAACAGAAAGAAGGTGAGCATGAACAGACACACTTGCACAACAGAAGACTGAAACAGCAGAGACTAACAGCAACAAAGTAAGTTGTAAGTAAGTTAACTTTGATCACTTGCAATCAAACTGCTCAGCAGTAAAATATTAACCTTTGTATTGGTAATTCAGTTTCAGGCCATTTACTACAAAATTAAATGTGCCATACTCATAAAACAGAAGTGGATTAACCTATATAAACCACCTTTTTCCAGAAGGAAGCTGACCAAAATGCTCTAAAGAGGTAATAGTCACCAAAGGGAATTGACATGGTGCTATTGATCAACAAAGAGATGTTTCCATTTGCCTTCAGGCAGGCAAGTTCCTGGTTTTCATTGGGACTTTAGAACTGCTCTGGAAAAGACAATCTAATGAGGACTGTTGTCAAGGCTGAAAGATCTTGTGGCACCAGTCATCATGGGGATTTGCAAGCTACAGGGATGGAATAAAAGTATAGTGAGCTAGTGGATCCAGCAAGTGGGATACTGGCTTGCTGGCACGTCTTAAACCATGAAGAAGATGTGAAATCCTGTGCTAGAACAACTGAGTTGGAATACAATGGCTTACATCATGATGGAGAACAATCTGTTCTTATGTATATGGAATCAGGGCAGGGTAAGGAAAAGCAGGAACAGAGATGAGTATGCCATCACTCATCCAAACACAGCTGGGAAAGTCCAGGAGAGCAGTAGGTGCTATTACTCGTATCTTGTTGACAGACAGTATGGGAAGGGAATATATCTAAATCTACACTCCTTCATCTTAAAGCCATTCCCCTTGTCCTACATGCCCTTGTAAAATGTCCCTCTCCAGCTTTCTTGTAGTCCATCTTTGGGTTAAGCATAAGTGTTCATACCTCCGTATGCAGTTGCCCTTCAGGATTTATCTTCTTTACTAAGACATGAAAAATTATTTTAAATGAAATGTCCATTAAAATCTACCAATCTCACAGAGTTTATAAGAGATGCACCTTTGGTTTACTCCTGAGATGTCCTCCAGAGTCCTAATGTTGGATAAGTTAAACAGTGTTCTCCAATGCATCCATGATACTTCCATTTCTTCTCATGTCATCTGAGCACATCCTTTACTTTATTTTCATATCCTCAGAGTGTAAGAGACTATGGCTAGTCTGCAGTTATGTTGGTATGAAATGGCCAGCTGGAAAGAGCTTGCTTACAGACCTCATTGATTTGGCTTGAGAGCCTTTCTCTTGGCATCAGTTTTACTTACTCAGCAGTTCTCACAAAATAAAAGGCAATATCAAAAGCAAGAACAATCTTGACTATCACTAACCTGTTGACATTTCTATGTTGGAGACAGAAGTTGTGGTAGCAAAGATCTTCTTAGTATGTTAACATTTTTTGGCTAATGCAAGAGTTTACCTAAGGGGAACAGGTAGCTGTCAGATTGCTTACAGTTCTTAAACATTATGCTCATTCCTTCAAGGCAGAAATTCTTGAAAACTAATATAACTTCAGGTGATCAGATTTTTCATGTCTACAATCTTTTCATTCTGAGTTTTATTACATTTTTTCTATGGTATTTTACTAAATGAGAACTTATTTTGGATGTCTTATATATTCCACTTTTTAACCTATGGAATGAATGCTTACGCTATTCAAAATGTACTTGGGTCCCTAACTGGCTAACTATTCTTGATATAATGTTATTTTATCATGTGACTAAGGATAAGGGATGTGGGTTTATGCTACCTAGGGTTTGCTAGCAGAAAAGTTGAAGACAATTTGTATCAGATCCATAGTTTGTTTTTCTTTGCTGAGTCCACTTATTTAACATTTTAAACCTATGCCAAAGATGAATTTAGCCCTATATCTTTTACACTGATTTTTACAAGTATTTCCAGACTTCAGGCACAGTCTAACAAGATGATGATGTGCATTGCTAAGAATGTTTCTCCTCAGCTTATTCAGCTGGGATTCAAGTAAATTATGTAAACATTTCCCATGGCAGCTCCCCAAGGTGTACACAAATGCTAATCTGGAGTTGTGTTTTTCAACTCTTTTTTTATCTTGGGCCTTTTTTCATGAAAGTAATTTAATCAATTTGGAAAGAAATTGCCTTTAAAACAAGGGAAGTTGTGGGTGCTTTAAAGTGTCTATTTTTGGATCACATATGAAAGAGGAAAATAAAGTATTATGTTTATGTTCATGTTCAAGACTCATTTCTCAATGACTCATAATGGCATATGTTAAAGATGATGAATAATTAAGAAAACTGGTCATGTAATTATCAGAAGAAACCGCACGTTGTCTCAGAGAATGTAAATCAACAAATTCAAGTCATCCACAGTCAGACTACTCCGGGGATTTACTCTTGTTCTCTGACAAGACCTCTGTTCAGCTACAGCACTGCTACTGCTGTCTGGTTCCAGGGCACCACGCGCTCACTGCAAACCGGCCCCTAGGGTTAGTCCTGTCCTACATACTATCTATAAATACAGTCCAGCATTTTTTTGCCAGCCTGTGTATTTCTAAGAAAACCACAGCTTTTCTGGTTTCAAAAGGTGACTTGAAATAATATGTAGTGAAAGTTGAAAAAAATCCCCATAAGGTCTTTAAAGAGAGCAGGAGTTGAAAAACACCTTTCAAACAGCAGTATGATAATAAAATATCTCAGACAGCTCCTCTTTGTTGTTTGAACTGCACATTCCATGTGAATTAATGGAAAGAAGCAAAGTTGTGGATATGTTTTTAGAAAACATGCATTAATTTTCCTTTTAAACTTGCAAATAGTGAGACAGGAGATGCAAATAGGCCCTGATTGATGCACACATTTCACAGATATATTTGAGATTATATCTTTTAATTAAAAACATAATTGCTGTCAATAATACTAACCTTTCTCTTGAGTTTGCTTGTTGAAAACACCTAACAGTGATATTTGGCTGAACAGAGCATTAAATAAATAGAATATAAGTTTAGATGTTCATCGTAATTTAAGACTGCTTTCAAGACTTCACTTTTTACCATGCTATTTATAGTTCATGGATGCCCTAACCACTATCATTAGAAGACGTCATATTGCATATTAGGTCTCTCACGGTAACTTTTTGGAACAATTAATAAAAGAATCTCTATTAGCTTTAAGAGGAGAAGGATTAGGGATCAAGCTGATGATGGAGAACATTTTCTCCACAAAAAATTTTATTGACATGACTGCCATAAATACTTGGCCTGTGTGACTGAAAGACCTAGAATGGGATAAATATATATATTGCAAATTTTGATTTAGCTGAATTTACAAAGACAAAAGCTCATGATATTGAGGGCTACAGCCTTCAATACAACCATGGAATAAGCATAAGAAGTAAAACCTTAGCTCAGATTCTCATTATTTTGAGTTATGCTCCAGTGGTACTTCAAAATGAAGGTTCTTTACCTACTGCTTTGGTTTTTGTACAGTTTGAATCAGTAGCTAAAAGTCTCACTTCCTTTCCTGTAAATCTGTGACTGCCAAGAGGAAACGCCGCTGTTTCAGAATGGGAGGCAAATGTGTCTAAAATTTAGGTCACTTCGTCTTTGCTAATTTAGCTAGCTACAGAATTAAGGTTGATGATTTGCTGTGTCTCATTGAGCATCCTGTGCAATAAACGCATTCTTCTTAGGCATTATTTATCCTGCTATTGTACCACAGTCAATTATCCATGGCTGTGCTGACCCCCTTTGCTCATTCTAAAATTCACTTCTGTGGTAATGCAAAGTGATGCCAAGATAGCCACAACTTCTGTCTGTCCCCAGAATAACTATAGCACTGACAATTTACAGTAATCTCTACTGAAATTACCCAAGGCATTCATTCTTCAAACTTTCTGGCTATGTCAATATAAATGATCACAGGAGTGACTGAAAGCCAGCAAATTGGGTCCAAATGTTGAATCTTGTCCATGCATTTTTTCATTGAAAGGCAAAATGGCTTTGATTTTTCCTGTACCTTGTGGAAGTTTGGAGTTCTGTGTTACTTTTGCAAGAGGATTCACTGTTTTGCAGTGTTTCCAGAACAAATTAGGCTTACTAATGTCAAGATATTTTCAGGAAAATACCAGTCCTAAACTATAGGAAGATGCAGTGGTAGAGGTTAGGTGACCATGAAGGGACAGAGATGAGAGTGAATAAGGATCAGGCATGTGAACAAGGGGCAGTAAGCTAAAGAATGCCCAGGCAGGGAGAAAGAGGCTGTCTAGGAAAAAAGCTTAATGGGAGGAATTTTCCTAGAGAATATGGCATCCAGGAACAGAAAGAGGCCACATGGTGGGGTGTAAGGAGGAGAGAAGTACAGGATGGCTTAGGAAAAAGAAGGGGAAGAGCAACAGAAGACTGAAGAGGCACAGGAGTATGGGTGGCAAAGGCAGGAGATGAATAGAAGAATATTAAGTGTGAAGACTTGGGCAAGAAGGAAAGGGAAGACAAGATTATGATATTGCAAAGAAAGAGCCATAGAATGGCATTTCTCTGAGTGAGAAATACTCTTTTCATATCATAGGGAAATTTAAAATTAATCAGGGCAGCAGAGCTTAATAATGCTCACAGGAGAGTCTTTTGCTCTGAGGACAAAAAGTAATTTCTTCAATTCCCTCTCAAATTCTTGCAGCCTTAAACAGAACAGTCGGGCATCTTCTGTTTCAAACTTTGGTATATTTCTGTGTCTCTTGTAAACATAAATTAAGTGTTAAGTCATCTTACACTGTTTATTTCCAGCTGTACTCCTGGAGCAAATGCTTTTATATGTTTGTTAATCCCAGTGTGGCCTTCTGCACTGGCTCACAATTCTTTTTGGAATAAATCCAAGATACACTGTATTATATATGCCACTTTCAGAGAAAAACTCTTCACAACTGGAAAACAACAAAAAACCCCCATCACTTTCAATTTCTGTTTGAATTCTTCTGTCTTAATTAGCTTTGTTTTGTGGCTTAAGGAGCCAGATTTTACTACGCTTATTAGCAAGGCAGATTGCCTTATCAGCATCATTCTTCTCTGTGTATACTAAAGTATTGCTGAGCTCTGCATTTTTATGATCTGCAAGCTTTCATTTGTTTTAAAGTTTGTTTCAGTTATATTATGCAAAGTATTAAATGAAAATATAGTTATATTATATGTTTAAAGTGCCAAAGTGAGAATAAAATAAAACAAAACGTGAAAGGGTGAGAAGGAAGAGATAACAGGGAAAAAAATTAAATAATGCCCTGAAAATGCATATTTATGAATACTAATCACTCTAGTTAACTTCTTGTACACTAAAGACACTGCTGTATGAGAATGATGTGGCAAACTAACATGGATAGCAAATGTAATTCTCTGTTTTATTCTGACATTATTTCTACAGTGTCACCAGCACTGTCGTTTTGAAGACAAATTAAATCACAGCTCTAGATCAAAGATTTACAGTTTACAGGTTTTGTTTTTAAAACTATATATGTTTATACATAAACACCTAAAAAAATCCACTATGAGCCCTTTGTGGAAGTGTCTAAGTGCATAATTTATGTTAAAGTCAATGGGGTTAGACTCTTAGGACAAGAACTGTAAAGGGATTCACTAAAATCTGCAGTGCTGGGAATTCACAGCCTTGAATCTGACACCTAGGGTATGCTGTGCTGGAAAATAAAATAATGCAGACATGGCTGTATGCTATAGCTGCCAAGTGGCATGGCATGGCCAGCATTCACATGGCTAGATGCTCTAAAAAAAGGCTGGCCACATCCAAATACCTATTAACAATGTGAATCCCTAGGCAATATACATGAATATTTTGAGAAGGTACTCTGAGCACTTTGTGTGAGGGACAGGGATCAATAACAGGTGAACATTGCAGATGACAATAGAAGGGGGGCACAGGAGCACACAACGTAGTTTGCTTTTCAGGCATGGTCTTAGAGTCTCTGTGCAGTTAAAGACTTCTGACTGGAGAATATAAAAGACAACATGCTCTGTGGGGAGCTGGGGGTAATCAGGGGAAAATAAAAAGGTAACCTCATGATATTTGATTTATTTTGCTGGTTTTGCTGCTCTTTGTATTATATTTTGTCAGTTCATTGCTCAGATCCCTGTTCGCATCAGCAATGTGATAGCATTAAAATGAATTCATTGACTTCATTCTTCTCCACCTGACTATTTGGTTTGCACTCTGGAAGATGTTTCTCAGGATATGGCCATACCAGTGTAGCTACATGTACCAGAGCCCAGTCACTAGAACCGAATCACACATGTCATTATATTGTTAGCATGAACATTGATGTTTTGGTCACTCAGCTAGTGCTCTCCCAAGCCTACCCTCATCACAGTTCAGGAGCTAGCGTAGTCTAGGCACCATTTCTTATAGGCAGTTTGAATATGGTCACCATGATTTAGAAACAAGTTTAATAGTATAGAAATGAAGCAAATGACCCAGTCTTAATAATCTTTAAGGGTCAGATGCTATTCCTTGACAGATCCTGGTATGGTGTTATAGTTCCCAATTTAGCACTAGCTCCAGAGCTTGTTAACATATTCCTTGCCACTGCTTTATCTCTGCCTTGGGCTACATCTCGGTAGCTTTAGTGTATTCGGAGGAGTTGATCTGTGACTCTTTAAAGCTTCCAGGAAATTTATTTTCAGCCTACACAGATGAAGACTAAACAAGATTTGTGAGAAGGCTGGAAATATTCATTCCAGAGCCTACAACCACTTTGTTCTCTGATTGTTCCTACCTGGACTCTATGGTTGCCAAAACTCCCCTATAGGATACTGGTGTCCCACCAGTGTTTCCAAAGTGCATCTTTCTATGTGTTGGACTGTACTATTACTTGTTCTGTGGGCTTATAATTATTTCTAATACTTTTCCTGTTGTCAGCTGCTCTCTTACTGTTGAATAATTCTGTCCTGCTTCCCTTGAAATTTCCAGATTAATTCTAGGTCTTCACACAACCTAGAAAGAAAATTATCCATCCCTATAAATAACTGAATTCATTTTACACCTCAGGATGTTGGCACTTTCTTAAGAGTGGGCTAATATTTTATTTTATTATTTTTATTTTCTTTGTTGCAGGAAACTAGCTTCTGTTGACATCAAGACACAGTGCAGGACAGATTGTGTCTATGTTGTTCCTAAATGAAATTTTTGACAGAAGACAAGTAGAAGACATTATCATCAAAAATTCTAAAAATGCGTGTAAAGTAGAAGGCTTCCAGTTTAAAACTGCTAATGACTATCTTAGAAGAAAAATGTATGACATAAATTTATCCTGAGAAAAACAATTGCAACAAAATAAAAATTTTTAATAGAATTTGTGCAATTATTTAATATTTAGAACTAAGATACATTCAAAAATTTCCTTTATCAAAGTCTGATTTAGATCAGACAGTTCTTTCACGTGTGCAAAAAAAACCCCAATACACATTCATTCAATATCAACAAACCATAGCAGAAATAAGAAAAAACCCTTTTTTTTTCCTACTTTTAGCATTTCCAAACTATTAAACCATTAAATGTTATCATCTGTTTATGTAGTTCAACATGTGACAATGTTAACAGCTTATATATTTGCTTATTTACTAGTATTACTGTTGTGCTCATGAGGAGCATGACACTTAAACTAGAAGTCCCAGGAAATTTATCAAACAACTTCTGCAAACTTCTCAACCAAAATTTTTCATATCTGTGCTGAATATCTGAATGTTCAATAAGAAAATTACTGATGGTATCAATCCCATGTTTTTAGCAGAGAGATATAACAGAATTGTGTTTCCACTCTTATGAAAACAAATATTCAGCTGTTTAATGTGAAACTGTATTGTACTTGATTCATCTATGGTTGACTGGATTGAAATGAAAATAAGTCATTCCTTTTAGTAAATTGTGATCAGAAAAATTCGTTATAACTATCCACATACAGAAGCTTGGCATTCCAGTATGGATATTCATGTGGATATTCTTGCCTTTGAAGAATTTGACAATTAAGGATAATTCCAGTGTAACTTGAATAAAATTTATGACCTTGAATCTTAAGAACTAAACAAATAATCAATGTGATAGCAAACTGTCATCACTGTGATTGATATTCATCTTGCCATAAAATATTGAGGAAAACATTGTTAAGTACCACGCGTTAAAATTAGATACAAATTTGGAAGTCTGGCTCCAGATGAAAAAAAAGTGTTCATCATGATCACTATTAATATAATGAATAGTAACATACTGGAATATATTTTTATGACTTTACTTGGTCTGAATCTGCTTAAATTGATTTGGATTGTCATATAACTGCTCATATACACTATATATGTGTTCATGTCAGTCATGCATAGAACCATCACTCATCTTTCTAAAGCCTAATTTAAATCAACTTCTATAGTAAAAATAGTTAGCTGATGCTGAAATGAGGCTAGACAAGGGAATGGATGGTAGATCTTGGGGAAAAAAATCTCACCCTCTTTATAAAATAGGCTAATTCCAAAGGCACTACAGAATGCTGCCTCAATCAACAACTTCGGATCCTCTTGAATCAAAAACCTATATAGATACATGCATTGGGGAAGCTCCAGGTGGCCAATCAGCTCACAGGTCATCATGTCCACTACACTCCAGGTATTTATCTTTCTGCACTGTGATGAATAAAATCCAACCCAAAGTCACTGCTTTGTTGAATATATCCATGCAAAAGCAAAAGCTATCCAACTAGCTAATGAGTGATAGCCTTTCCCTCCATGACTGATACCTACTGTGGCACTCTTTTCCTCTTAAGAAAGCAGAACATCTGCAAAATTGGAATTTCATAAATATGGGTGTTGGTTTTATATCAAATTAATAAAATTACAATGGATCTTCCCACACACAAATCAAAACATAAAGCTTTTTTGCGGTTTGGCTCCCTTGTGTGAACTCATAACCTACAGAAACTCACAGGCAACTTATGAAAGATAATGGAGGAAAAAAAAAGTGGAGGAAAAAAGTGTTGGTGTTTTTTCCCTGTATATTTCTTAAGTATTTGAATGTGGGAGAAAACCACATATTGCTAAGTATTAGAGGTGCAAAACGCAAGTCTTCTACTGGTGTAAAACTCCAAACTCAGGAAAAGTCAAAAAATCTTATTGATCAGAGATTTTTTGGAATGGCTTAGGCACAAATCTTTCAGGAAGATCTGGTACTAGATGTATTTGCCCTCCTTTGTTGTTCATTGGATGCTTTCTTGAAATTCTTTCTAACACTTTGTTTCTTCACAGGCTGTTCATCAGCCACTTTCTGTCTGTCAGCCAGCTTTTCATTCACTATTGCAGACAATGAAGTACCTTAAGCAAAGTGAAGAAATGGGTGAGATGGTCAGTCCTTCATGTGGGCTGGAACAAGCTGGCTCTTCAAACCTGAATTTTTGAACTAATGAGAGTTCTTTCACACCGTTCCTGCAGGTTTCTGGATTTGAAGCTGGCTTGTTTCAGAGTGTTGAAGAGTGGCAGGGAACATGTGAAGAGGCAACTCTTCTGTGACTCAGGAAGACTATGGACTATATTTTTATCCTATGATGGGAACCATTACAACCAGCTAAATTCCCTGGTGCTCAATGATCTGGTCCAGGCCTTCACCTGCACTCTGTCACACCGTTGTACTCTGCTGATGCAATTAGGAATAAATGTTAGTCACTATCCTGGACACCAGAACATTTTATGTGTTGTACGTCTTATTGATACATGTTGAAAACAAAGTTATTCAAACGGTCATTTACATTTAACTGAGGTAGTGGCATCAAGGCAGAGCTTGGACCCCATTATTCGAAAATTGTGGCAATACTTAGAATCCTGTCTAATAGAACCATTTCTCACAGCCAGGACTATGAGCCAGTGTTCAAAGTCTATTTTGAGTCAGTGACATCAGTCTGTCAGAGAGAACACATTACATTGGGATTCACGGAATTTTGCATATCTTCAGGCTAAGGAATGCAATAAACAAAACAGAGCAATACAAACGTTTAGACGAGACATGTATCATAGCACAAAATTTAATGGAATGCCCCAGAGGGGAGGACCAAAGGTTGACATTATGGTTTAGGATGACGAACAAACCTTCAGATATGTGGACTGTGATCTACATAACTTCTAAGGATCTGCATCCTACAATCTTATCAGAATTATCCAGTTTAAGACTTTCTTTTTTTATTTCTCAAAGTTCTACCTGCATTTTAGCAAATAGAAGGAAAAAATATATATTGTAAATACAGTTTCAATATGTTCCATACAAAAAAATTACAAATTATGCAGTTTTAGTTTTCAAAGCATTTAAATTCTTATCTTTTCAGATTCAAAAGAAAAAAAAATCTCTATGTTAATATCAAATAGGCATATGTTTCACTGGAAGTGGATTTAAGACTGATTGTTCAGTTACTGTTGAGGCAGTTACACATCTTTTCCATGGCAAACTTTCATGGTCTTAAGGGCCCTACAAAGCAGGTAGCTGCCCTTGTGCCACCTGGAGTCTGCAACACAAGGTGAAACATGGACCAAAACCAAGCAGATAGGCAAAAAGACAGAGGAAAGACACGGTCACCAAAATAGTCAGAAGCCTTAGCAGGGATTACACTGGCTATATGCCTGAGTTGTAGGTTGATTAAGCCAATTGTTACTAATAATAACATCATTTTGAACATATCACTTTCCATCATTTCTCACCAGATGGTACCTGGACCACAGCAAAAATAAACTTTAAAGAGAAATTTGATGAATATTATAGCTTTAGATATTTTGCCCAGACACGTAGATTTATTAGGTTTAATAACTCTGGGAAAAGTGGACATCTGGGGGATAAACACTCAATGTTTGTTGAACAGAGGGAATGAATGACTGATATAAAAACTGGAATGCCCCAACAGAATATTTTTTTAGAAAAAAAAAAACCAAACCAACAAATCCATACTGCTGGAGTTTGAGTAACATCACATGAAATCCAATTAAAGCCAGTCTGAACAGATTTCAGTATTCAGTCTAATGAATAACTTGTAAGTGGAAAACAGAGGGGAAAATAGTATAGTCTATAAAATATTCATTTTTATAGTCATATTGTTAAAGTTATAATGGTCTAAAAAAAAAATCATCCAGATTTATTACAAAGGCAAAAATCTTTCATATTTCAAAGATTTTTACCAACGGCATGAGTTACTTGCCTCACACATTTTATTCAGACCAAATGATATGAGATATATTACAAAACAATTTATTTTGAAAACATTGTAAAAGAACTGCAGCCTATTCCTAAGCACTCTAAGTCATAAACTTTAATGAAAAATGCTGTATGGAAGAAGGCAATGCCATTCCTCTTACTAGCAGCTAACCACCTTGAATTTATTAAAACATCAGTTTGCTATTTGATTTCAAATCCCCCATGCTTATTTGTGAGAAATGACTGTAAATTTTATGAACATAATGATTCATCCATCTATGTCAAATAAAAAGTATTAATATAATAAATGAAGCAGGTAAATAGTTCAGATGGAGTTAACACAGTCTTCTGAGATCTCTACCATAGTGAAAGGAAGTGATTTTACCAAATTTTAATTTTGTTTTGTAACCTTTCAGCCAGTTTACTTTGAGGGGAAGAATATCAAGATCTTTTTCTAAAATAAGTAAATGTATGTAAAGGTATTTTTATATATATAAATGAATTTTATATACATATATTTATATATATGTATATAAAAGTACTGTCATTCCAAGGATTTTTTTGTTTAAATAAACATGTATTAACAAAACAGACAAGCATAATAGGCAGATGAGATGGACCTTTCAAATATTATCTTCTCAGATATTTCCTGAGCAATTGAGAGTGTCTAAATTATTAATGTTATCAATCTCCTCCAGCAAAGGAGATTTATTTTGCAAATTCCAGCAACCTTGATCAGCTGAATTTTTAAATACCCAATGTTTCTGTATTCCTTTACTGTTTGTTTTCAAGTGTTGATTTTTTTTTAAATACCACAAAAGAGGAAAACAAATCACATCATATATTAACCCATAACCTTTTAAGCTACAGAAACAGACAGGTCATTTTTTTTTTTTCAGTGTTGACATTCTGCATGTGTAAGAAAAACTTATGTATGTAGATTTCTCTCACAAGAGCTTCAGGGCATAACCCAGACAGAGAAGCCATCACTTTTCCATTCTGCACTGAGGCTGCTGACAAAAGAATTGTGCAAATGAGCCTTTAAATCCTTAAATAGTCACTACACAATGCATGAAAGAATGCAGCACAGGACAAAGGGCAATATTCACAGTTTATCTCAGGGTGATGGATCTGAATCGACGCATGAACATGGGTTTGTTACGGGATGGAGTAGGCCGCAAACCCCTACTGAGAACCCAGTGGCCACAGTCTGTAATGCAAACAGTCAGGCTAAGTCCTTAACAATTAGGGTAAATTGAACTGGCCATTATCTGAACTTCAACTTGTTCTCATGATTGATATGGGAAATGAAAAGTTGTATATATCTCTACAAAGACTGTGTGTTTTCTTCTTCTGACCAATGCTAGGAATTTTAGATTAATATTTTAATGCAGAAATTCCTATTCTATATTTCCATTTAATAAAAATGCTAGCGCTTACATCCATATTGCAATGGATGTCATCAACTTTGTTGTTTTCCTAGAATTTTATATATATCTGAAATATGGAAATTAGTTCACAAAACTGTATCTATACAGACTAAGAACATATAATCTGCACAGACTAATAACTGATATGGGCAAATACCTGTTCATCTGACATCCTACATACCACTAACCTGTTGTAGCCAGTACCTAAAGAGTTACGTGTCTTAGAGCATTCAGGACTCAAGGAAAATCAGGGTCCTTTAAATCATATGTATAATATAGAGTATTTATGAGTATAAATAAATACGTTTTACCTATACTGTCCATAACAGTTATTAAAATACTTAGTATTAATGTTTCAGGTTTCCTCCAATATAGGAAGTGTAAAATTAATCTTGAGGTAATGCGTTATAGAGAGGCAAATGTTAATTTTTAGTGCTCAAATAAGGAATGGAAGGCTTGGTGTTAGGCAATGCTGTGCCCTGTTGTCTGCATGTTCTCTCTTTTTTCAGCTTGCAGCAGTAAGACGGGGGAATATGACATAGCTACCTGTAAAATATGTGCAAACCAAGCAGTCAAAGCATCCACAAGACATCAAGCGTCATATATCCTGGTGGTGCGGGGGGGATTTCCATTAACTTTTATTAAAAATACCTGATTGAAACAATCTCTTTTGATTAATATCTCACCTGTTAATATTTAGGGCTGCATAAACTCAGGTAGCATTCCAAGAAACGGGATCTGTGAAAAGGCATATGATTTCACATAAAGATCTGCAAGGAGGCCACCAGGACAGCCAATGAAACACAGAGACTTCAAGAAACTCTCTTCAAAGCAACCCTATGTATTCAAGTATACACTGCATTCAAGTTGGATGGATTTCCCTTTTGTCTATAGTCATCAGAGGCAAGTGACATCTTGAACGCCTCAAGAAGATTAAATAGCAAAGCTCAGTCGGAAGCTTAAAAAAAAAAGAGAAAGAAAAGAAAAGGGCCAACTTGGCCATTATGGAGCTGGTCCTTTCTTGTCTGTGAAAGAGCTTTCAAGAAGTACTATTGGAAGAAGAAGGCCCAGATAAAGAATACAATGATGTTAGAAAGGGAGAACTCCGAGTGGAACCAGAGGGTGTGGGTTGCTCTGAATGAAGGATTAGTGCAGCTTCACAGCAAAGAAAAGGGGAATCCTAGTCAAGATGAAAATGAGGAATTACTTTTTTTAGACTCCAGTTCACTGAGCAGTGACAATGCATGATGGGAGGTACTTGACATAACACTCTTCCAGGCCATGTTTGCTCTCCATGTGGGACCAAGAAAAAACAACAACAGTGGCACACCAAAACAAAACAGTTTTTAACCTAATAAACTTACTCAGAAATTCTTTTCAAAAAACCTTTGAGTTTATTTACCATTGAGTATCTGCACATTGAACCAATCACACATGGGAAATTAGCAAGCCAGATTTGCAGACAATGTGTCTTTTACCAAGTCTGTATTTTGCAGAAAGTTCAAATCAGTGCATTCTTATTGCACATTATAGGAAAGGAAGATACTTTAAGTGTTGAATTCTTCACAGTCATCAGAAATAGTTACCTTCTGGAACATCTTAGAGAAAATCAGAAGGCAAAATGATGTAGAAATAAAAGGCATTTTTGATTCTTAGCTGCAGAAGTCAGGTTGATTCTGAGTTAGGGAAACGACAGTGCAGAAGCAAGAAGGTACTATTTACTTGCATCAAGAGATGAGCACATGTTTTGATTTAGGACTATCAATATTATTCTGTGAATAACTGGCCTATTTTCTCATGTACTAGGGATCTGTAGTTCCAGAATCATATTACTATTTGTGACATAGCAGAGGTGGAAAAATGAGCTATAGCACAGGCTCTCTGGGACAATTTATTTGTTAATATGATGCAAACACATACTTCAGGGCAGAGTGAGAAGCAGCAGGTTAGGAGCACTCTGGGGATATTGCCACATCCATATCACACATGGAAAGGAGAAACTGAGGACTTCCTTTACCTGTTCGTGAAATTATTATGGTAATAGAGAGCAAAAGAAAAAAGCTGATCTACCTCATCCACTTCCCTAAACTGTCAGGAAAAGCTCAAGCAGCTTAGGATATTACAAAGTATTAATCTCCTGCAGAGACCCCTGCTGTCCTTATGGGCAAGGGACCCATTGCTGAAAAGCTTTCTTCAGGGCTTGATGAAAGACCTGAATGGGCAAAAAAATGACCCTGAGATCGTTCAGTTTCCTTGGCTACCTCTCAGTCCAGGCAAACATAAATTTTTCTCAGGGACAGGACAAAAGCACCACCTCCCTCCAGTACCACGCTGGTTCATGAAGCTGGTAATGATGAAGTCAGAAACTGCACCTCAGGAACAGCTGGAACAGAGCAGATGTGGATGCAATAAAAATGAGGCTTCTTCCAAAAATGTATGAATTATCTGCATTTGTGGAGAGGTGTTATTAAAATAATCAATAAAACGAGAGAATTTTTCATGCTGGAACAGTTTGGCTTGACAGGCTTAGTCAGTAGAAGGCACAGAGAAAACATAACTACTCTCTAAAATGTGCACTGGCAAATACCATGAAAGCCCTAAAAATAAAGGAAAGGCTGGCACCTGGACAAATGAGCTGTGGCTGTGAATACATTTAGGAAACCAGAACGCGCTTTCTTGGTCTTTTGCCAAGAGTATTCCAATAGCAACAAGAACTGAAAATGTAACTAGTTCAAAGGCTGAGCCGTATGTATTTATAGTATGACTGCTGTTGTTAATAGCTGGCTGGGTGTGATGACCTAAAGCTGAGGGAACTGAACTGTGGCTTTTGAGCACACATAATTCTTATGATTTCTGGAACTGCCTGGGGAATTGTGTGACATGGAGATTCTGGCATGCAGCTTGCCAGTCTGCTCCCTTTCTACCGTATTCCCTACAATTGTTCATTTTATTTCTTGCATTATCTGTTCTTTCTACTCACTGACCACTCACTTCTAAAGGATAGTACCCACAGGACCTGTACAGTGACTCCTCTCCATGTAAACTACTGAGAAACCAAAAATTTAACAGTCCACTATGACTATGCAAAGGGCAGTCATGGCGTCTTCTTCCCTGTAAGCGTGTCTTCTTGTGTGGAGCTAAAAGTGCTATATATCTCTCTGATATCCAGTGTAGACCCCTCTTTTGTCCTATTTATCATATCCAGACTCTTTTTCTCTACCTTATTAATAAGAATAGCCTTATAGTCATCTGGGTCTGCATATCAACAGAGGCAGATAAAATGACATAACAACAATCTGAGTGTTTTACATGGTGACTGTGTTCAGGACCCAGAGCTTCACTCTTATGCAGTAGTCAGTGTGGGGGCTGATTTCATCAGGTTCTGCATCACTGGAAAGAGATTTTCAGTCCTTTGACAAGCTTAGGAAGAATTTATGATTTTACAGTGTCTACACATACACGCTTGTGGAAATGTATGTATATTTGTCGTGCATTACTATTTAGATGTGCAATAGTCCAGACAGATGGGCATTGCTGGATAGAAAATAATTATTTCCTTTCATTATGAAGATGTATATCTTTACAGTTACTTTGATTGTTATTACTATTCAGAACTGAAAAAAACTAGTTCCACTATTTGTTTTTGAAGAAAGAGGATCGGACGCTCAGGTCCCATAAGAGAATGTGTCTACACAAAATGTAGTAACTATAACTTGTACCTGAATGGGCAATCTGTCTTATTGTACTCAGAAATAAATCAGTTTTCTGGTAACACTTGTGATGATAGCATGAATCTGTGAATCTGCAAGCAAGAGTTGGCATGTGTGTGCATGCAAGGGAACATTTTGAGGATATTGTATCCTTACACCACTGGATGATCTACCAGCTCTAAAAACCTTTTTATGCAATATCTTTTTTTTCATGAAAGAACTGTTAGATTTTGTTCTGAATGTGATCTTCCATTTAATTAAAGAGGCATAAAATCAAATTATATGAACACTAATCTGAAGAGACAATAGGAACAGGTAATACGAATAAATAGTTTCACTAGTGGAGTTCCAAAAATCGAGTGGAGCTATTTTGTTTTGTGCAGGAAGGGCCTCACCCTGCACTCCAGAAAATGAGCATATCTATGGAGTTCTAACATACTTAGAGGAACCTGAAGAGGAGGGACCTCCAAGTTCTCAATTTTGTACCCTGGTTTAAATATGTAAAAGAAAGATAACTGTTACCTTGTAAATCTAGATTATTTTTCTGTGAAGGTTCTTATTTGACAGTATTGCCTGAATGCAATGTTTTGGTTTACTGCTTTACATGCTGCACCTGTGTTTAAAGTTCACCCTACTTCTGTACCCGTGTTGCTAGAGCCAAAATCAGTATTGGCTGACTCGTGTTTCCCCTATGCAGCCTGGTGCATGGCTGCTCCAACCTTCCCAGGCTTCTGCTTGAAGGCAAAGATGACTTCAAGAACCACCTGTTTGCCATGTCCTAATAAAGCATTTTTTTTGCAAGGAGAGCCCAAGATTTCTTCTGCTTATTAGAATGCAACAAAGTATGTCTTTATTCTTTACAGCAGTGTCAAGTCAGGAGATGGCTGACTTGGTTTCAATCACTGCTGTTATAACCCATGAAACTACAATAATGGAGGAGTAATTGCTTCTTTTTCTCCTCTCTTTTTTTAAAATTGTGCTTTTGTATCATAGCCATCATGACAACACAACAGCTGGTGACAAAGTAGGAAAAAGGAAAGAGCACCTGGTAAATAGAATGATTTCCACATCATGTATGTTAATGTTTTTCTTGCATTCACTCCAAAATGTTGTGTAGTAAAATGAGGTTAATTGTGAAGCAGAAGTCTTACACTTTTAATCAGATGCATTAAAAATCAAGTGTTTTCCTTTGTAGTTTAGTTGCTTGATCCTATAGCACTGTAATGAAGAAAATTTCTCTTCAATGAAAGGAAAAGCAGTCTGTAGAGGATAGGCAGTTTCCAATCATGTCTTTCCTGAAGTTCACCCTCTCCTCCAGTGTAAAACATGTTGAACAAGCATGTAACAGGCCAAGAATTCTGAATTGCTTTGTATTTTCTTTAAATGTACCAAGTATAACATGAAAAAAAAAAAGTGACCTGTGGTGCCGTTTTGTTAATAATAATGAAAATGAGAAATTTCTTAATATGTCAGAGTTAACAAACAGAAATCAGAATTAGAGTGAAGAAGTGGAATTTTAGTGGCTTTTTTTTCATTTTGGTATTTTTAAAGGTGAGATAGTTCAGACTGGAAGGGAACTGAGGAGGTCTAGTGAAGATTCCTTGTCAAAACAGAATCAGGTATAAGATCAGGTCATACCTTCATATTGCATATGGCAATTTACCTGAGGAGGAAAACAAAAAAATTTAAAATATTGTGGGTTTTTTTTCCATTTTCAACTAATTTTATTACTTTTTCTCTATTACTTTTACTATTTAAACCAGAAATCTTATGTTAAATTCATACCTAAACATTTCCTTTAACTCTGAATAATGAAAACGCTTTGTTAAGATAGCTCAAATTAGTCTACAGAGCAGCATGACAGCATTTAACATGGCTATTCTGACTTCTATTTGTAAGCACAGATAGCAACACAATTGCCAATTAAAACAGAACATATTCAAATTGGAATCACTTTATGGTTGATTAAGCTGCGCGATGTAACAAGCCATGTGTTGTTATGGATATTACCCTAGAGTTTACAGAGTTCCTCTGATAGTCCAAAGAATGCCTATGGGGACAAGAACTCATGAACTGGAAGTATCTTCTTTATCATTTTGAAGTATAATGTCTTCAGGGAAGCTGGTGTTAAAGCTAGTATTTTCCTAAAGTTCACCTATTTAAAGAGAAACATAAAAAGTATTTTTCAAAATGGATTTGATTCATTCACAGATGATACATCTGAAGCAGTGGAAGGGTGCAGTAACCTTATGATGTCTTTCATACAGTAGTGAATTTTACCTCATGGATCTTAAACAAAACAGCTGCAGTGCTTTCTCAAGGCCCTGGGAAAGGAATTAGAAGATCTGGTGGTTTGTGCTGCTGTAACTCTTCTCCATTTTTATTTTCTGTTTGTATGGGCATGAAATCTAACTTCTACTGCTGGAACTGTAACAGAAATCTGATGCTACAAAGCAGATGTCTTCATTTATGTTTGCTTCAGTTGGTATGGGCAAAAGTAAAGCAGGGCATGCTTTCAAGCAGATATCTTGGAGGTATCCTTTTAAGTTACTTTTGCATGGAAAGTATTAACATAACTACAAAACGGCTAAGAAACTGTGAATCAGCTCTTTTGCTTCTCAACACGCTGAGTGAGCTCCACTTTAAAAACTAGCACCAAATTTCAGTTTTGATCCGACATTTTATTTCACTTTGTCTCCAAAATTTCACCATGCTGTTGCTACAGCTGTCCTTCCTCTGACAGGCTATAACCAGTAAATGTGTTGTTTCCTCTGTCCATAAAATCATCAACAGGCAGGGGAAACTCTTGCCAGAGGGGAAGAGCTTTGCTAAAGCTTAATAAAAACTGTTGATGTTCCTTGCATGTACTATCATGTCTGTTCTAAAAATATGTATTTGAAGCAGAAGTCAGATTCTCTAAGCAACAAACTACCTTTGTGAAAATGTTTCAAAAAAAGATACAAGAAGGTACTAAAAGCATCGACATGACTGCAATTGCTCGACATTAACTCCATGACTGTAGCAATTAAACAGAAATGCTTAGGATGTTCTCACTAAGCAGCAATATTTTGCAACTTGATTCACCATAATATTTTGTAACATTCATTCATTATAATTACTGCCTTCAGCATAATCTCTATATACTATATTACCATACATGGCATTATACATAATAGCCTGCTAACAATACTCATCAGCATAAGCATTTCGCCATCTCGAACACTAACTTCTGCTGAGTATTTGATATTTTTACTGATATTACCCATCAGGAACTTCTAATTCAACCTAACCAACACAAACAGGATTTCAGAAGCCTCTTTACCTTCTGTAGAATATCCAAAGAAGGAAGGCAAATTTGGGGGAGAAAATGCATCTTCTCCCTTCCAAACCAGTAACTCAGGTTTTTCAAAACAACAACAACAGTATCATGGTATTTTTAGTCTTTGTGCAGCTTATGGACCTTTTCAGAGCCATAAAGGTACCCATTTCCCAGCACAGAATCTGAACAGTGTGCCTCCATCACAGCTGACAGGCTCCAAGGTATATGGCATAAGCACATAGCATTCTGTGACTTTTTAGGTACATGTATGGATTATGAGAACTTGTTTAAACTGTCTGGTGGTATATCAGGCATGCCAGAATCCATCTTCTGGCCATAGCTAATCAATGTTTGCAAGTTTGAGGGAAAATTTTGATCTTTAGAGTGACCCTCAAGAAATAACATATCTGGCATGTTTGGTGCTGAAGTAAGTTGACACTGATTTTGCCTAAGAACCTGAATTTCAGGGGTCCTAGCTCTAGGCTCACAAGTACAAACTCTGTAAATCCAACAGTATGTTGTTTGACCAAAAAAGACTTTTTAAAACACTATATTGCGCATTCTTTGTCTCCATTCTGGAAGTAAAGCTAACTCTGAGGTACAAGCCAAAAACACAGTGCTGAAATAAAATCAACTGAATAAAAATCTAAGAAATATTTTTTATTTGTTTACTTTGTGCATTTTTAGGCACATTCATCACCTAATTTAATTATCCTCTGGCTCATTTCTTTCATTAAGGTATTCACACTTGAAAGGGATTTGTGATGAGAACATGTCCAGGTGGGTAAAATGGGCATTATCCATAGTTAGCTGCTATTCAAACCATAACAATTTGCACAGGCTGATGGCAGTTTCATAAGCCTATGAATCTTTCTGTAAGACAAGTTTGGAAAAAAATTAAAGAAGATCCTTTTACTAATTCCAAAATCACAGCTCTTACAGGAGAAAATCTAATCACCTCTTGCTCAGACCCTGTCAGAAAAAGCTAAGATGCAGAGTGTCATCTGTGTCTTGAGTTTTCCTATCTTTAGGGACAATGGTAGAGGTCAGAGTAAGTATATCTTTGCTGTTATACAAAGAACAGTTCAGACGAGGGAGGCAGAAGAGATTCTGGATGCCTGGAGGCCATTAGAGTTATGAAATTCTTGGGGATGGAGGTGTAGGCACAGCAGCTGGATCAGTTGGCTGGCATGGCTGATTGACCAGGACAGTCTAAATATTGTTAGAAACTGAGTCTTCCTTTCGAGAACATGGGTGTGCATGGCCAGACACATGCAGTCTAGTCTTCCGGTGGTACAGAGGTGTAATGGAGCAAATCAGCTTTGGCTTATGCAGCACCTGAAATCTACCATAAACCCAGTGAACTTTTTAATATGAACTAAGTTCAAAAAAGAAGAGAGGGAGTTCACAGCTGAAACAGCTGGGAAACAAATTGCATTCAGGAAGATCTCAATTTAGTACCCAAATGCTTACTTTCTTACCAATAGTCCACCATCTATGAATGATGTATTTCTATTCAAATGCAGCACAAAGCAATTTCCTTACATTACGAAGCACAGACAGATACTCTTAGATCATTAAGAATGGGTGCCTCTTTTGGCTTTCAGCCCTCAGCTGTGGGGTCAATGGTACTGCTTTGTTCTTGTGATTCCCTCAGTTTGCAGGGAAAGGATGATATTACCATCCTGTTTCAAAGGTAAAACTGTGAGAAGTTTTGTATTGGAAAAACCATTCTGCAGGAACTATACTTGAAAGATGATACTGTACAAAAGGAGGAAATAAATTGTAAGATAGCTTTGTATACCTGTGCTTTTGTTCGTTTTAAAAGTAAGTGCTTCCTGGAAAAGCTTAAGTGACTTGAGAAACATTGTAGAAAAATGCTATTAAAGAAATTATTAAAGAAAATGGAAACACTGACTCAAACTGACCTTTTAGGCCTATACATTCTTCTTTAGTCAATATTTTGATGGCAGCAGGGATAAAAACATGAAGATTGCTTATTATGGCCATTGTGTATTTGCTCAAATTGAAAAATCTGTCATAGTTCCTTTAGGTTTTTCAGAATTTCCTTAAAGCTTATTAATTCTATTCCTTATGAAAGAAGACAAAACAAAACAAAACATAAACATGCGTGAAAACAATACAAAATACTTAATTACAGTAGGTCTAACAGTAACAAATAGTGCCAACAGACTCTTTTTTCCTCATACACACTATCAGTAAGTAGGTTTTTTTTAGCGAATTAGACTTTAAAGCGGTCTTAGGTAGTAGAATAGAAATCTGGAATAGACATGATTAGAAACTTTCAGTTTTCCATTAACAACTGCAGAAATAAATCTGAAGTTATCATGACTCATTGAGCCAGCTTTGACCTGAAACTCTGCAAAATTATATGAAAGTTATAAAGAAACCCATCTTCAGTTAAAACTCTTGGCTTTCCAGGTATAATTCCACATTCACTTGGAAGATGGAGCTTGGTGAGTTATATTCTTCCTCAAGATAGGTTGATCTCATTTGAGCCTTCATTTAGTGTTAAGGCATGACAAGCCTTTGGAGTCAGATAGGTCCTGCACATTATCAAAGGTTATCAAAGAGTTTTTCTGAATGCCAGAGAGGGATAGGTTTGCACCAGTTAATTGAAGGTCAGCCAAGCACTACATCCATTCTGACATGCAAACTTGCAGAATTACTTAGTCAAAGAAAACACAAGGTTCTACCTACTAAACACTATTGCTAAAGCGTAGCAAGAGATAGATAATGCTTATTCCCAAGAACAGGATTTCTGCATGTTTGAAGAAGGCCACATTTCTGAGCATTTTACCACCTATGCCTCACTGGTGGGACTCCACTGGCTAGTTCAGAGAATCACTTCAGATTATTTATCAGGTTCCGATGCAGAAATATATCAGGGACAGATGTTCTATGAAATCCCTGAACACATCTATTGCTCTAGAAGTTGATTCCCCCTGCCATAGTACTTCCGAAGGCAATAGCATAGGTAATGAATGACAAATGAGGCACTTGGCTTTTGATATGTCCCCACTCACCATTCACTGCTTGGTTCCCTTCTGTCCTCAGGCTCCTGGGTATCTTACAGGAACTATCCAAGTGGTGTCACTTAAAGGGCAAAGAGATAAACCATATGTGAAAAAGAATAAAATTACATGCCTTTGCCCCTTTCAAACAAAGTAAATCAACCTATAACAAACCAAAAAGAAGTGGCTTTGTGAATAAGAGAGGCCTGATTCTCATGTACATTGCCTTACACATTCCCTACAGCAAAATAAACCTTGAAAAAGATACTAAAATATTTCCCTTTTAAAGCATGCTTTCACTAACATTCTATCTTCCTAAATGCTTGCAAAGGGTCTCTAATCAGTCCATGTAACACATGTTAAGAGTTTCTTTCCTAATTAAAAAAAATAATAAAATAAAATTGTAAAGCAATTACTTAATAACTTTAATAGTAAAATGTTAAGAGATACTAGAAAAGTGTGAACTTACCAGTAAGTATCAGAACAAGAAGAGTTGTGATATAGCCTGACCTGTAAATGCACTTGTATCCTTGGAAGCAAGATTTCACCCCCGATATTGTAGCCATCATTTTAAAGGTACAAAAAAAAAAATAAATCTCCCAAATCAGCTTACATGTAATTCTAGGTTGTCACAGATTGGAAATAAGAAATCAGAGGATGAGAACACCCAAACAAATTCATGCCATTGCCATTGCTGTTATTATCACCCTATTTTGCATTTTTAAAGCAGACTTTCACATGCATAGCCAGACTAAACTGTGGCATCTCATATTGATCTCACCCACTAAACCTTTCAAGCAGCCTGGAATCTTGTCTAACCTCCTGCAAATATATGCATTTAAAGGTCACACACATGATGTGAGATTTGCTTGCCAAATGCATCCCGTGTGCTCATTCTACAATGTAACCTGACAGTTAACTTCAGTCTGCTTGGTGGTGGTTTACACTGGAGGACTGAAGATTTAATGTTAAACACAGAATTATCCAACCTGTTTTAATCATGCAATCTACAGCATTCCTCAGATAACCACAGTGATGTGATGGGCCAGCTGAAGGAAGCTAAACCAGCTAGTATGTTTAGCACATTTAATAGTTTGTTGTTGTTTCAAAATTGGAAAAATATTTGCTGCTTCCAAAGTAATCTGCTGTTGGAAGCTACTGAAAATGTTGCTTATTCATACAGATCCTACATCTCTTAATATACTTAGGCCATCACAGTTGCTACCATTTGATCCTTTTACAGTGATATAGTATAAAATATTGGTTGAGGAGGTGCATGGCTTTTGTTCATATATCGTTTGAAATGCAGAGATTCAACAAGAAGATTAACTGCAAGAGCCATTAAGGATCTAGCTACTTGCAAATTTCTGTCACTAAAATGTATAAATAACAAGAGTAATAACAGAAAAAATGAAATTAAACAGCCTCATGCAAAATACTGCCAACTGGACTCCTTTCTCTTGCAGGCAGCACGAAGACAAAAGCAGAGCTGCTCTACCTTGTGGCAGTTAGCAACTGATCCTTCTACATGCTATTTTAAAAGTATTAGATAATTTTAAGCTGGTTTATCCTCCAATATTATATAAGAGCAATTTTAATTAATTCTTAAGAGTTAAAAAAAAAAGAAAAAAAAATGAAGATTTGTGTTTCTTAGGAATGCTAAGCTGTACAAAAGCTCTGGGCTTTGTTTTTGGCCTGTCATTCTAAGGGAGGTGAGGACGGATTATAATTGCACTGTGGGGCCTGAACAGAGGACCCCTGTAGGTAGAGCAGGCCTTTCAATCTTCTGATCAACGGAGCTGAAACAAAAATGCAGGAGGGCTGTGTTCCCACGTTCTTTGACAGTTTCCTGCTGCAGATAGCGTCCTTTTAAACCTCCCTTATGCTTTCATTATGCTGGTGAAATAATGAATAATTTGCCTCCTCCACTCTTTGATATGCATGGTCAGATATTATTGGCTAAGAAGCAAGAGGGACCTTCCTATAACCTTAATCCAGTTCACACTAATAAAATGATTTAGCTGAGCATTCTTGGGAAGCAATTATTTTTCTTGAAGACAATGACTATCAAAAAGTCCCTAATGGGCAGAGGCAGATCAGGTCACCTCAGCTTTCCATTTTCTTCAACACAGGCAACGTTTAGACCCTTAAAAGTACGAGCTCCCTTCTGCAGCTTTGTCACAAATACTGAATCATTACTGTTGCTGAGCATAGGGTTAAAAATGAATTAAGTTTAATTTTGATTTTTTGAGTGTGCAGTTATCGACTGTGAGAGGTTAACTGTACTCTGAGTTCTCTGAGAAAAAATTTTCACAGACAGATATATGCTGGAGACATCTGAAAAGGTACTTCTGTTTCTTAATAATAGTGGTGAGCAAACATATATTAGTTCTCATTTTGCTTTTTGTCGTTAAATTATGCAGCAGGCATTCTTAGATAGAAGAACTCTAGGATTATTTTTTTCCCAAATGAATGCAGTATTAATGAAAGACAGATTTATTAATTTAAAACATTACTGGTTTTGGCAAGATTAACGCTAGTTAAAACAGACTAATATTCTCTGAAATCTTGAAAATCATCAACAATTAAAATACATTGGCTGTCAAAAAATAGTATTATTATTATTATTATATAATCTGGACTGATTTCCAAGAGTCTTTGCAAGCATAAATTTAATCCTCACACTCCTCTTGACACAAAGATAATGTGTATATTCTTATTATTTGTGACTTATTATGATTGCTGTAATCATTACTACTTAATATTATTGTTAATATTCTTAACAGAAAACAGCAGACTAATTACATCTTTTAAAGACAGGTAGATATGCACTAAGTTTTCTAAAGACATGTAGGAGCCTTTTGTTCACACCTTCTATCATTGTACCAATATAATTAAAATGAGTTGAAGATACGGGTCACGGATGCATTTGCATATCTAAAGTGTAGCTTGATCCTGAAAAAACTTAGGTGTGCTGCAACCGTATATTTTTTGATGAGAAAACAGAACTTCTAAATAAACAGTTCCAAGTGAAGCCTGCAATACAATGTCATACAAGTATGACCTTATAGTGTCAGTTACATGCAAAAAAGATTGGTATTAAATAGAAGCATTCTAATAAAATTAAGGCAACTGTTTCAGACTATGTAACCGTAGTTCATACTAGAAGAATTATTATTAACAAAGTTTTCCTATGGTTATCCTTGGCAATAATAATGAAAATGCGTAAGTTGTGCTATTTAAACTTGTTGACTCAAAAATGAATGAACTGTAAATTCAGATTCAGTTCTTCAAATTTCAGACATCCAGTTGAAGCTCAGAGATAAAGCACAGTCATCCACATTTGGTCTGAATCAGTCCCACCATTGTTTATTTAAGGATGATATTATGACTGTGCTCCTAATTTACATGTCTGCAAACATAATTTCAGCTGTGATTAATCTGATCTTTAAGACTGATAAGGATTGTACTCTGAGTTGGAAGCAAGTGAGAGATATGAATCATCCTAGTAAAGGTTTTCAGTGCAAAATTGGAATTGTGTCAGTTTAAAAAGTGGTGGTAGTAAAATAACACCTGGAATATTCCATGTAGCTCTGGCTATCCAGAGTCAAAAAGACAAAATAGAATTTGAATAAGAGAATATCTTCTTTTCTTCTGAGAGAAAACTGAAAGACAAAAGACAAGGTAATTTCAATTATTCTGTAACTACACTAAGGATAGGAAAAATTAAGTGTAATCTGATGAGAACCAAAACTTGCAACCTGGCTGAAACTTGATTATTGCTATCCATGGATAGTATAGGAATAACATTACTTTGTTATCTTCCTTCTCTTTAAGGTGTTATCTTTCTCTAATTAGGTATATATCATGAAGTGGAAAAAAGAGATCCTTAAAGTCTGGAAACAGTAAGGTGCAGTGCATAAGAGAATTTACCAATATCTCTTAGATGTGATGTGACATCCAAGTTAAAAAACCTCATGTGATATGTTGCCTACATAGATGTCCTTGCATTATACCTCTCTATATTTTAGTACCCAAGGTTAGTTTGGAAGCAGCTGATTCCTTTCCCTGCCTGAGATTCCTAGTGTCTCAATTCATCATCCTGCCTCACATCTTTCCTAGATCTCTTCCTATGGTGAACTGTTACTGAACTAAAGTAGAAAGATACCAATTAATAAACTTAGGGCAATGACAGGCACTACAAAATACATAGCTTGAATGCTGTCTTCACAGACAGCTACCATGGTCTAGAGATAAGAAAAAAACATACTGGAGAAAGCTAATTACAGCTGATCACAGCTGATCAGGCTCCACCAACACAGCAGGGAATGAGAAACACCAACCAGTTGAAGGAATGGCCACTGTTTCACTGCTGTGGTTACTTGCATTGACGACACTGAAGACTATAATCAAATTGATGGGACTGCTGGTTAAAGAAAGGTTTAAAAACTAGCATGGTAAAATTAAGTATATTGTGATATTTAAACAACCAGATTTAATACTCAAAACATATAATTTCTAATTATAGATTTCTGTTGCAAACTTCCACAATCAATTATTTCATAATTAAAAAAAATATTAATTGGTGAGTGAATATGGTACAAGAATAAATAAGTTCCCACATCAGAAATTCCTAGCAATTTTTTACCTAGCTTTGAGTAGACTGCAAAGATGAGCAGCAACACAGACTGCTTAAATTCAGGAATCCATCAATCCCATCTGTTCTGAAGAAGTGACCAGAAAGGCAGTACATGCTTGGTATTGAGCACTCATTAGCCAACATTTTTGTCTTCATTTGTTCAGGACTAGAAAATGCTCACTTTCTTACTACAAATAAGAAGTAGAGTCACAGTAATGAGAACTCTCTAGTCTGTTGTGATCATTTAAATTAGCAACTTCTAGAAGCCTAATGATGCATTAATATGCCCTTCAGTCAAAGAAAAAATTATAACCTCAAAATCAAGATGATTCAGCATCTTCACCAACATAAATTTCAGACAATCACTTGGAGTCACTAAATCTATAAACCAGGAAATGGTCTCTGTTCTTAATACGAACCGAGAAACAGTTTTTCTCAGGAAAAAGGTATCATTATCAAGAATCACAAAGGGAGGTGATAAACATTAGGAAACTCCATTTACTTATATTTGCTTTGGATGAGTTAGTTTTTCTTCTGAGGGATTTTAAGAAAAAACACTTCCTTGAAAAATGGGTGAGATCTGATCCTGCTTTTATATTGGAAGGATTTTTTTAACATCAGTCCATAAAGCTCCTTCCATAATGTTATATCTCTGGACAGACAAAGCAATATCAATGCCAGACGCCTTTAAAAAGCTATTAATATGATATACATTGTCTGATCTCACTTCCATTGAAGAACATCAACTTGAGTAGTACAGTATTTTGAAAATCCATAGCAACCACTTACATTGATGAGAATCAGATTAAGTTTTATCTAAAAGGTAAGGAAAACTACACTCAATATATAAGAAAAAAGGTATAATAAATATTCTGATTCAGGTAGATCTTCGGCCACAACTGAACTGTTCATGAATTCTAGAGATAAAGAAAGAAAATGAATAAAGCACTCATGTTTTCTTCCATTTTTTTCCACGTATCTGTTCCAAAATTATTAATGATGAGCTTATCTTTCCCTAGCTCCAAAAGTTAAAGTCTTTCTTGACTTTCTTGATCTCAGAAGCTATTTTGATCCTATTCCATTCCACTTCATTCCACTCCATTCCATTCCATTCCATTCCATTCCATTCCATTTCAGTTGTCCTGGATTCAGCTGTAGCAGTCATTTTTTCTCCTTCTTAGCAGCTGATGCAGTGCTGTGTTTTCAACTTCAGTCTGAGAACAGCACTGATAACACACTGATGGGTTTAGTTATTGCTAAGTAACGTTTATTCTGATCAAGGACTTTTTCAGTCTCATGCTCTGCCATTGAGAAGGCTCATGGGAAGCTTGGAGGAAGCAGAGAAAGGACACCTGATCCAAAGTAGCCAAAGGGGTATTCCATATCACAGCACGTCATGCCCAGTATATAAACTGGGAGGAGTTACCCGGAAGGTGGAGATCGCTGCTCGGGTTGGGCTGGGTATCGGTCAGTGGGTGGCGAGCGGTTGTATTCTCTTCCTTTGTTATTTCCCTTATCATTATTGTTATTGGTGGTAGCAGTAGTGATTTGTGTTATACCTTAGTTACTGGACTGTTCTTGTCTCAACCCGTGGGAGTCGCATTCTTTCGATTCTCCTCCCCATCCCTCCGAGAGCAGGGGGAGGAAGAGAGAGAAGGAGTGCATGGTTCTGAGTTACTGGCTGGGCTTAAACCACACCACCAGTCTAGTCTAGTGTAGTCTATTCCGTTGGCTTGGAAGACGTATTCTATGCAGATAAGATATTAAGACTGCTCTTTCTGACGTAAGCTTCAAAAGTGACTTCCAAGTGAGCACAGACAAGGTAGTAATTATAATCCTTCACTGCCTATGTCTAACACCAGGAGCCTGATACCTATTACTGGCCTTGATTTGGCAGCAGAACAGCTCTAGGGAAGCTTTCCTTAGGCACGCCCACATATAGAGAAGGAAGTTGAAGTTTAGTCGCTCTCCTACATTCCTTCCTGTGCCTGATGAGGACAGCAGTTACACTAGAACTTTCTTTTCATTCTCTGAATGCAAACCAAAGCATTCTTTAAAGTTCTGGTGGAAGAATTTGAGTGGTTAAATTGTTGGATGACCACTCTGAGTCTGAGATATATACATTTTTTTTAAGCAGAATGTTGCAAACTATATTCTTTAATTGGCTTTTGTGTTATTTATTACCCAGCTGAATAACTTTAACATTCTTTTGCTGCTCAAACATATGCAAAATCAGCTCTTGCCACAGTACAAACTAATTTGTGTATGGAACATTTTACTGAAATATTTGATAAATGAATAAAATATTTTAGGGAGGAATAGAAAAGTTAATTCCTTGCGAGATGATCAACTGCAAATGTCTATATAACATGAATATAGTCTATTTCTTGACTTAAAGTACAATTCAACTAAGAAAAGATATTATTTGGGAGTAGTGACTCCAGGCAAGATTTGTTAAGAGTACAGTGATGCTGTTAGATAGCAAAGATCAAATTCAGTCTGTAACAGGAGAACCATTATACGCTATCACTGCAGAAAAATACCAAACAAATATGGCCTACTACTCTTTCATAGAATAGTACAAAATCTTGACAAGTATTCAAATCAGTCAAATTCATATTAGGAAGAAAGTGCCCATAAAAAAAAACCAAAACAAAACAAAAAAGAAAAGAAAAGAAAAGAAAAACCAAAAAAGAATCAGATCATTTATACAGTATCAGGTAGCTCAGACATAGCAAGATTTTTTTATCTACCCCCACTGAATATTTATCACGTCACTATTCACTTGACATTGATATAAAAAAAATGTTGAAAACCAGTACAAAATATTTGGAAGGAAAATATGGTATGTGCACACTGGATAATGTTAAATAATACCCTTTGCTTTACATTTGTGAGTAAGGTTGCATCAGTTAGTATTGTAAAGGAAAAACATCTTTGTGTTAGGCACTGGTGATGTGTGAGCACTAAGGATGAAATTCCCCTTAGGTGACCCCAAAGATGCCATAGGATAACTGTCTATAAAATCATTGTATGCTTTGCATTCATCTCTTAGGAGAACTCCTAGGTTTCCTTTGTGTTGCTGGCAGGTTGAATGCATCATGCCAGTGGACATGTAAGACCACCCATGCATCGGCCCCTACCACCTCTGTGAACAACCTCATCATTGGAGAATTCCACCTTTAAAACTCATAGTCTGGGTCAAGGACTTTAACCATCTGCCAAACAATTAGTACTGCATGAGCTTTACAGAAACACAGTATGTCAAAGCAGCTGCATCCAGAGGCCAGAACTTACCTGATGATAATGTAAATATCTCATGGCATTTGCCACTTCTTCGGGTGAATAAGCCCTATGAATATTGTGTATACACACATATCACTCAAAGAAAATATCTAAGTCTTCATCATCAATGTCTGCTCCAGACAGAGTCTGATTGGTGGGACAGGGACTTTGGTAGCCTTTCAGTCAATGAGAAAAAGAGCAAAGAAGGATCAAATTCCATTTAAATGGGACTACTGGGTAAATTTATGGAAGGAGGACACACACAGGTGCTTCATAGTACTGAATTCAAAGTCAGAAAAAGATACATGTGAAATCTAAAACTTCACGTTTTATACATCTTTTCTGAACACATATGCACATATCCATGTACGCATACATGCAGGACCTTAGAAGAGCTGTTTTGGGCCTGGAAGCAAAATAAATATTCCACCCTTCCACCATCTCTCCTTAACACTCCTCCCTGCCCGCATCTCCCTCAGCTTCTCTGCACTCAGAATCCCTTCTCCATGTTCTTTAAATTTACCAAAAAGCATCAGAGGAAGGTTTTAACTTCTTGATACATTTGTACGTATATCTACCTAATCTTTTTCCATATTTACATGCCTCAACTTCCTTCACAGCAGTATGACACTATCTCTGTTTTCTAAAGCTCCTTGGACTCACCCATGCATCTGTTTTTGCCTGTATTTTTAATAGAAATGACAGCAGAATGCAATCAATAGTTTCCTACTTGCTCGCTGTGTTCTGAACTGAGATAGTACAAGCAGAGCATGATTAATTTTCTCAGCACACCTGGGCGATTGCTTGGAATCATAGCATCTCCCGCGCTCCCCTTGCCCTGCAGGTCACCTGCTAGCCACTGCCATGTCACAGAGGGGTGCCAATCACTCTCAAACCAGGGTTGCAGCACTTCATTTTGTTCAGTCAGACTACCCAAGCTGCATCATTACAGAAAACTGTGTTTTCAGGCTTCTGCTTACACTACTTTTATCTGGTAGATGGTAGCGGACTATTTAAGATAGAAAAATCTTCAGTAAATAACAAGATCCAGATTTTAAGTTCTCATTTTGCTCAAATCAGTAGCAAACGTCCTCTGAATTCAGGTAATCCAGATATGTGGATAGGCTTAACAGGAGAATTATCATTGATAACAGTAATGTTAGTTTAATTTAGTGAAATGAGGATTTGGGCCCAAGGTCATTTATTAATTGAATATGGAAGACACTGGAGTAGTTTAAAGGCTTTAATGACAATATGATTATCTGCAGGGGAAACATTTGTCTGTGTTTTCTTTTTCATTCTCTTTCAAGCCCATGTGGGGGAGTGGACATGTTGCATTGGAAAGTATTCCCAGTGACAGATACAGAGGAGCAAGGAGATGAAGCAATTACAGTAGATGGGAGCCTGATGGGTGGGAATGGGGGAGGGGATATTCACTCTGGGTCTGCAGTCACTGTAAGAGTTTAAGACAGTTTTCACATATTTATCCAAGATGGCCTTTGAAGTGTCTTGTGGGTAGCAGTTGGAGGTTTGCTGTCACCAAGAGTGTCAAGGGACCCTGAAGATTTACAGCACAGCTTTCCCAGCAGAGGGTAATTGCTGCTAAAGGAGAGAGGCTGGAACAGCTCTTTAAACTTAGACCCAGCTTTAACTTTTGCACTGTTGTCCTGAGAGCTGAAACCAGCAGTAGTTACATGTTTTTTGCACTAGCTGGATGGGGTCTGTAAGCTACTGTCCACTTTCTTTGACTGTTAAGTGTCTGGGAAACAAAATATTTCATCAATGCTCAGGAGCAGGCATTCAGTTTTAGCATCTCCATTCCGGACTCTGCAGTCTGAGACACCCCAGAGACCTGAATTCAAGAACACTCTGAGCAGCCATTCTCCAAAAAACAGCTTCACTTCAGATATCTACATTAGATAGCTACCTTTTTAACCTTGTTATGTACATTAGCCCCAGGAGTGGGCTCATGGCCAAAATTGTCCACGTGCTGCCACATACCGCCTACAGGAACACCCTCTGGGCATTGATACTGGGATTAATACAGAAGGATGGACTGTGGTACAATGTGCCATTTTCCCATCCACGCTTGTGAGTACTTGGCATGCCAGACAGCTTGAAGACTTGTTTCAAAGCCTCCAACAGCCATCCCAAGAGGACGATGATGGTTATTTGTGAGCACCTGTACTGAAGCCCCTCTGCACAGTCCATCCTGAGTGTAACCAGGGGTTCCGCAGTCTTCCTCCCCGTGGACAAAGAGGCAGCACACAGCCCTAGTGTGTGCTGCAACTCCCATTAAACACTGTGTGATATCAGGGGTGTGAGTAAAGCCCAGCATCCCTGACACTTAACTTCTGATCTCATTCATGTTTGCTGCAGGGTATGGTAAAACTTTTCCAGACTTTTCTTAAGCAAATGATCTTAAGCAAAGTTAAGAAATCTGCTTCCAAAGAGCAAGAGAGGATCAAGCAGGCCCCGAATATCAGAGAGGACGAATTCTTTGGTTTGGTATGAGAGCAGACAGTGCGTGAAAAAAGGTGACAAGGGGTCAGTAGGGGAACACACAGGATAAAATACTTTCATCTATTGTGCTGGGGTCAATAGGCTCCCATCAGGAAATCTTGAGCCCAAGATTAATTACTTGTTGCAGTAGGTAGACCATTGTGTTCTGGAAAACACTATGGTGACTTCGGGCATCTTGCAGATTTCTGGTTCACACAATGAAATCTCATATAAAAAAACAATAGTAGCCAAGACAGTAGTAGTGGGTGGTGGTGAGATGCCTTTTAGCTCATTCTAATCAAACTCTTTTAAAAGATACCTCCAGCTCGGCTAGAAATTATGAGAAACTATTTGTTAAATATTATGGAAGAATTTCATAGGAATTCAGCATTACATGTCATGGCTATTACGTTAGTGCCATATGTGACATAAAACATATGGCATGTTATGTGATATAAAACCTTTTTTTAAAAAAAACTCAAATTTGTCTGTGTACATTCCATTGGAAAATTATTTTAATTCCTTAAATTCTTTGTGTCATAAACTTGAGAAACTCACATTTTAAAAATAAGCTTCAACCCTACTTTTTTGTCAGCGTCCAAATATGTCATCCTCTTTAGAGCAATTAGACATAGATTATTTTTTGTTTAAATTGTCTTTTTTAAAAGAAAAACTAAGCCATATCCTATAATCCTTCTTTTGTGTGAAATTTCCCATTATATTTAAGGTTATCAGTACTTAATTCCTAAACTATTAAGTAAAAAGTAAAGTTCTGGCTGATTTAGAATAGCAGATTGGGTCTGTATGGTACATGTATGTTTTAGTAAGTGCTTTATCACCATTTTAGATGAAGACCATTTGCATCAACTGATCCTCACATCTTGTCCTGAGTTGCAGAGCTATGTTGTGCTGCGCTAGATCCTGCACCACAGCTGATAAAATATCATTGACAAGTAGAAAGACTAAGAGCCTTATTTGCATCTTTGTGACTGTGATTCACTATATTTGTAAAGAGTTTGTAAGCAGGAGCTACTTTGCCATTTATTTTATTGTTGTCCTCCCTTAACATATTTAAATCTTTAAATACAATTCCAGTAATCTTATCCTCTAGTGTTTAACCTACTTAGTCCATAACATGAATCAAGTAAACTACAAAAATCTCAGTGAACCATAAAATATCAATTTACTACATGTGCGCTTCAGAAAACAAGAGGTAAAGGAAAAGAGATTTCACCTGGTCGACATTCAAGACACTATACTGGTTACACTACAACTCATTTGAACTCTAAAAGCTTAGAATGTCTTAAACGCAATTTAAATCACCTATGCTACAGGTGAATGTGAAGATGTTTTTATTGATATCAAGAAGAAAATCAATCAACCAACTAAACCCAACCCAAAATGGGCAGTGTGCGCTTGCAGCCCAGAAATCCAACTGTACCCTGGGCTGCATCACAAGAATTGTGACCAGCAGGTCAAGGGAGGGGATTCTTTCCCCTCTACTCTGCTCTCATGAGACCCCACCTGTAGTACTGTTTTCAGCTCTAGGGTCCCCAACATAAGAACGACGTGGGCCTGTTGGAACAAGTCCATAGGAGGGTCACGAAGATAATCCAAGGGCTGGAGCACCTCTCCTATGAAGATGGATTGAGAGGCTTAGGCTTGTTTAACCTGGAGAAGAGAAGGCTTCAGGGAGACCTTAGAGCAGTCTTCCAATACCTAAAGGGGCCTACAAGAAATCTGAAGAGGGGCTTTTCACAAGGGTATGTAGGGATAGAAAAAGTGGAATGGATTTAAACTCAAAGAGGTGAGTTTTAAGTGAGACATTAGGAAAAAATTCTTTACTATGAGGGTGGTGAGATGCTGGTACAGGTTGCTGAGAAAAACTGTGGCTGCGCCATCCCTGGAAGTATTCAAGGGGGCTTTGAGCAACCTGGTCTAGTGGAAGGTGTCCCTGCCCATGGCAGGGTTTTGGAACTAGATGATATTTAAGGTCTCTTCCAACCCAAACCATTCTATGATTCTGTGAAAAACAACACCAAAACACAAATAGCTTCATAAACTACTTGACCATCTTGGTTGAATGAAATGTGGTCTTCTATGGAATTTTGTTTTATTGTTCACTGTAAGTTCTGATTGAAATTTCCTAGTGGCTGGCAACTTGCAGTTTGGTGTCTGGTGTCTCATGAATTGTGAACTTCTGGTGATGCTTCTTTTGCCATCAGGGCACTGAAAGGGACTTCTGGGTCTCTTTTTGATCTTGTTTTCACAGATGTTTTAAGAGCTTTGTAAAACTGCTATTTCTCTGTCGGATTAATTGTCACTGTTCATTAACAGTCAAAAGTTAATGGGAACGACAAACAGAAACAAAGACAAATTATTTGATTTCATTAACCTATATTTTTTTTTTAAGAAAACCTACCTAAAAATATCTCTATAAGACAGAATGTCTTTCCTGGTTTCCTAATAAATTTTACATTACCTTTCTGTTTCAGATATTGTTTTTCCTGTGTGTTTTGTAGTGAAACCTAATTCTTTCCATTGCCATCCCTATTAAAGGACAGATGTTGGTTTGCTGGACTCTCAAGTATGTTACTGAATCTGAGGCCCATCCTGACTTCTGTTTCAATACAATGGCACCACTGAACCACCTAAAGTAACAGAGATATGGAACTGTATTAACTGAAATGTGAGGAGCAGTTTTGGAAAAAATCAGTGAGGACTTCATGAAGGTCTTAGTGATTCTGGGCATTTACACAGCCTGGTAGTAAAATGTACCTGATTATTTTCTATGGCACAAATGTACCATATGTGGGTCCTGAATATATTATACAAGCATTTCAACATGTGTAAACAATTATTTCTTTCCTATTGCTCTGCTTGTTTCTCTCATTAATATTAGCCATGCACCCTTGCTTCAGCTATTCTCCAGCTGTGGGTGGCTATGGATCTACTGGGAAGCTCACTGGTTGACTTACAGACAAGTTGAATTGTCCTGTTTTATTGTTGCTGGTGACTGAGAAGCTGTTCTGGACTATTTGAGTTCAGTGGAAATAATCATATGGCCTTCAATATCCTTTAAATCATACTTTCTAAAGTTTTGGAGACAAAGAGAGATATTATTAGATCAAAATGTTCTATATCAAGTCAACATTTGCTAGCCTTTGTTTGCTGCATAATCAGAGTTGTGATTGATATATAACTTAACCCTCCTTCTTAATAATTTTTAATCTTCTGTTATATATTAAATGTGTTCAAAGGGAAAAATCACATGCGTTTTTTGAACCACTGACTTTGATAACATTTTTTTTACTTGCAAGCTGTTATTTAGCATCTGTTGTGGGAAAGAACACACACATTCCTAGATATTTTTCATGGTCTAAAGATTTTAAGATACAAGAAAGAGTGACTGTACTCATATTAATTTTTCTGTCGTAATGCAAATCAGGAATGATGTGTGCTGGCTGGGGCTGAACAAATAATCAGTAGAAAATAATGTATTCAGTGAGTTCTGCCTCTCCCTGTTTCATACTGTTCATGGCCATACATAGTCCTTTTCTGAAGTAAATGAGTTATTCTGAATTATTTACTACAGTCTACATTAGGTAGATTTTTGGCTGCATGCCTGAAGATGCATATTTGCATATGTGACTGCAGAAGCTGTAAACTGTACAGAAAGGCAGCCATGCCTTACAACTCTGTCATTAGTGCTTATTTTACAATAGCAGCTGTGCCCAGGTTTAGACATTGCTACACAAAGCAGTGCAACACCTAAATATTTATCCAAACAGGGGCAGAAACCACAGATCCATATAGAATTCTTTAAATTCCTGGGCAGAGTTAGGTGAACAATGGCATTGCTGACAGAAGGACATGAACAGGGTGATGATGCTTGAGCCGGACAGCAAAAAATGATGAAGAAAAGAAAAAAAAAGTCCTGTTCTCTGATACATTCCTGAAGCAAATGCCCTGACAAGCTTTAAGACCCTCAGTTGGAGGGTTGTCTCACCATTCTCTGTTAAAATAGAGACAGAGAAGAAAAGGAGAAGAATGGTAA